>CM077643.1:43700104-43960104 GCA_039707465.1 Rhabdophis nuchalis | reverse complement strand
CCACCGGACCACTGGAGCCGCCCGCCTTCTGCGGCACGTTCCCTCGATAGGGGGCGCCACGCCGCAATTGGTGACCCTACGACGTGATTACCGGCTGTCCCGGACACGTGTCCTCGACTCCGGTGTGCGTCTCGGACAGTCTCTACTCACCCACTCGAAGGGAGCTGCGCAGCCATCCTGTCTGCAACACGACAGGACCATTTCGTGAGTATGGGCGGAAAATTCTCTCAACAACAAGTCGCGCACCTGAAGGAACTGAGGGAATTGACCGATTCTTCTGTAAAAATTGCCCCAAACGAAGGAAAATCTCTCCCTCGTTTAAAGAACAAACAAATTACTTCCCTTTTGGCTTACATTTGGCAACAGTGCCCGGCTTATCCGGAAAAAGGCACCTTAAAAATTTCAGCGTGGACTAGATTGGGAGAATACTTCCACGCGGCTCCTAGAGCCCCAGTAGACATCCTGACTGCATGGCGGGTAGTCATGGAATGCCTAATGATTCATCACAAATTCAATTCGCAAACTTTAGATTCCAAGCCTCCTTCCGCCGATCCACCCCCTCCACCATATAGATCCCCCGTTCCCTCCTCCCCTCCCTCTTCCCTTTACCCTGTCCTTCCAAAAAGTAGTATTGTGTGCCCTTGTCCTTCCCCCCCTCCTCCGGACCCTCCGGAGAGAGGAGGACATATCATAAGAGCCGTGTTAAGGGCAAGAGGCGCGGGAGAACTGGATGCGGAGCAGATGGATGCCTGCGCCGCGTACCCTGTGAAATGGCAACTGCCCGCAGGGGCCGCGGTGGGCGCCGCGTTGCTTCTGGTCCATGAACCCGTTGACTTTAAGGTTGTGAAAAATTTAAAGGAAGCTGTTGCTAGTTATGGCTTGCAATCTCGCTATACTCAGGGGCTTTTAGGATCGCTTACTAGTGCTATTACCGAAATGATTTTGGCTGACTGGCAATTATTGCTTAAAATGCTTTTAACCCCTGCGCAATATTCTGTATGGTGGTCGCAATACCAATTACAAATTGATGCAGCTGTGAATGATGTTCTTCCCGCTGGAGTCACCCGTGATCATCTCATGGGGACCAGCGCTTTAGGCACCATAACGCTCCAAGCACAATCGCCGCGTGAGACTTTTCCGATCATTACGCGATGTGCTCTGGCAGCGTTGAGAAAAGTGGATGGTTCTTATATTGGAAAAGTTTTATTGGTTTTTACCATTTTCAAAAAGGGTAGGGTAAGGGATACAGAAACATATTAAGAACTTTCGCGTCGGGATCATTGGCCCTTCTAGGGCTTCATAATAAAACATTAAAAGAACATTTTTCCAAAAGTACTACAAGGTAAAAATAAGTACAAGATTCCTAAATTCTCCATTCTATGCTAGCAGTCGTGTACAAACATCCAGACATAAGGTTATACAATATTAATAATAATTTAAAAAAAGCAAAGTTATTTTTTCGATCTAAGTCTCTTGGCAATTGTGTCTTCTTGTTCTCCTTCCTGGCCCCCAGCGGGCGGGGCCGTGGCCCCCTCCGTCCCCCCTGGATCTTCCCCCAGGATAGAGGAATGTTTTTTAAGAAAGGCTTCCGCCTCAGCAACTGCTTTAATCCTTACTCTTCCTCCTTCCCAGAACACCAACATCCCTTCTGGCATCGCCCACTTAAACCAAATCCCGTGATTAAACAATTTTTTTGATAAGAAGGAGTACTTCCTCCTCACCTCCCTAATCTTTTTTGGGATCTGCTTCAAGATGGCGACTTCCTTTTGTTGATAAATTAATGGGCCCCCTCTCTGCGCCTTCAAAATTCCCTCTCTGGTTCACCTTCTAACAAATTTAATATGTATCTCTCTGGGTACTTCATTTATCCTGGCATATGCTGAATTTATTCTGTAGACTAGGTCAATATCCCCCCTGATCTCATCTTTAGGTTTCTGTAAATAGTCTGCTAAAATTGTACTCATGAGATCAGGAAGGTATTCACCAGATTCTTCAGAAATATTCTGAAATCTTAAAAAATATGACATCCTTTCAAAATCCATCCTAGACATATGACCAGACAAATCTGCAATTTCAATGTTGACATTTTTAAGTTCTCCCTTTGCCCCAGCCAGCCCCCCTTGCAGCTCCTCAGTCTTCTGTGAATTCTCCAGCACTTGCTTCCGTGTTTCCAGAAGATCCTCCTTGAAACTTTTATTATCTGCTCTCAAAGCTTTAATTTCCTGCACCAGAGCTTGTAACACTGATTCCAAAGATGACATTCTTTGTTCCAATCCTGCCAATTCTGATTTTGATGCCATGGTAAGCTGTTAAAGTCAGTGTCACTAAAATGGCGTTTTTTGGGTGGGGCCGTTGAGGCAAATCAAGAGAAAAACAGTTCAAGTGAAAGTTGTAAAAGAATTCAAGACCCAGCAGAGAAACACTTTTCACAGTCAATAATTTTAGCAAAGAAGGCACTCAGGGATCAATTAATCCAGAAATTTCTTCATTAGTAGAGAGAGAGAGTCCATTTCACAAAGAGATGTTGGTAATTTTCCAAAGGTAAAAATAGTCATTCAGGAACAAAGGGAACCATCCTCCACCGCCCCGTCTGAGAGCCAGGAGGAGAAAATAACCAAAGAAAAATTGTATCAAGCCAGCCGGACTTAGATACATTGTAAAGAAATAAGCCGCAGATCACTTTCGCTTATTTCAAAGCAGTCCGGAAACAAAGTATCCGCTTCCTCGCAACGAGGAGCCATTTCCAAACGCCGCTTTAAATCCGAGGGGGGGTTTAGCCAACAAACACCCCCCTCTACGTTCTTTCAATCCAGGCTGCCAGCATAAATAATGTTGAAAATCACTCACTCTTCACCTCGCCGCCAAAGCCCTAGGGAGCCTTCCGACCCGCACACTCAGTTCTTTTTAAATTCGCTGATCGTTACCATCCTCCATTGGCGAAGGGAACCCCCCCCCCCCGCAGCATGCCTCCCCTCGCCTAGACCAAAGACAAGGGCCGTTCTCCAGCCGCCGCTAAGAGGAACAGACCCAGGCAAGCCAGCCCTATGGGAGGCCCCCAAAAATGGGGGTGCCTCGCCCCCGATGGGGAGCAGAAAGAAGGAAAAGCGGCGAACGAGTCCGAGACTCATCCGTCGCCGCTGGAAGGCAGAACCGGAAGTCAAAAGTGGATGATTCTTCATCCAAATCTACCCAAACTTTTTCTAAAATTATCCAAGATTCGACCGAAAGTTATTCAAACTTCGTCAGCCGACTACAGTTGGCTCTCGAACGGCAGATAGATAATGAGGACGCTCGTAATGAACTCCTTATGAAATTGGCTTTTGAAAATGCAAACAAAGATTGTCAAAAGATATTGCAACCAATTGCGCACAAACCCCAGGTTACTCTTCCCAAGTTTTTACAAGCTTGCCGCATTGTGGGCACAACGGCTTACAATATACAATTAGCTACAGCCAATATGGGGGCGATTGTTAATGCTCTAAAATCTGCAGACGCACTTCCTGTTTCTTCTCCCACCCCTCAACCGGCGGGAAACTGTTTCAATTGCGGGAAACCCGGCCACTTTAAATCTCAGTGTCGCGCCCCTGGTGGTGGTGCTAACAGAAGCAACAATGGCCAACTGTTTCGCCCGAGAACAGTCTGTCCAAAATGTAAAAAGGGTTTTCATTGGGCAAGCCAATGTAGACAATCTGGACCAAATTCACAATTTAGACAAAATCAACAACCTTCTAATAACTCTCACGATGCGGGAAACTAATGGTGGGGCACTCAACCAGCCCCTCCCCCAAGGTTGAACCTTCGGATGACAAATTTCTTTCCCAATCATTTGAAATGGTTGCAAATGACACTGTTACCTATTCGTTACCTGCTCATGTTTATCATCTTTTTATTTCACCCCGTCTGCCTTTAACTTTGCCTCCCTCTCTTCCCGCTATCATCTTTCCAAACCTGGATCTTACTGCTCAAGGAGTGATTGCTGCTCCTTTTTTGCGAAGCTCTGATTCTTTCTCTGATCTTGCACTGGCTATGATGATTAATTCTCCAGTTACCATTAACAAAGGAACTGTAGTCGCTACCGTGATCCTGCTTGAGGATCAAACTAACATCTTAGCTATGGAACAGTCTGTTAATTCTACTCGCCCCACTGCCGAATTTAAACTAAACGGCCGTTCTTTTTCTGGCCTTTTAGATACGGGCGCTGACGTGTCTGTCATCCGCACCGCAGATTGGCCTTCCACCTGGCCTACTCACCCCGCACCCTCTGTAAGAGGGGTAGGAGGTATTCAAACTGCTCTAATTAGCAGCAACTGGGTCTTCGTCACCTCTGCTACGTCTTCAGTCACTGCATTTATTAAACCTGTTGTCTTGCCTCTGCATACTAATCTTTGGGGTCGAGATCTTATGTCTCAATTCCAGGCTAAACTAGTTTTGAAATAATGTCAGCATCTTTTGTTTTGCATTTGGAACTTCAGTCCCAGACCCCTGTCTGGATTGATCAATGGCCTTTGACTATAGAAAAATTGGATATATTAAAACAATTAGTAAATGAACAATTAGAAAAAGGGCACTTAGAGCCCTCCTTAAGTCCTTATAACACTCCAGTGTTTGTAATAAAAAAGAAATCAGGCTCTTGGCGTTTATTACAGGACCTTCGAATGGTCAATGCCATTATTCGCCCAATGGGGGCGCTACAGTGCGGCCTCCCAAACCCAAATTTAATTCCTCAACATTATGACATGATGATTATTGATCTGAAGGATTGTTTCTTTTCTATACCTTTACATCCCGAAGACAGACACATCATTTCCTTTACAGTACCTGAGTTAAATAACTCCCAACCCACTTCTCACTACCAGTGGAAAGTTTTGCCACAGGGCATGCTCAACAGCCCCACCATGTGTCAATATTATGTCTCACATGTTTTGCATCCTTATAGAGAACAATACCCATCATTTTTAATTTACCATTATATGGACGATATTTTGGTTTTATTTTATTTATTTATTTATTTATTTAAATTTATATCCCGCCCTTCTCCACAAAGGACCCAGGGCGGCGCACAGGAAAATTTAAAAACATACAAAATACAATAAATATAATTTAAAAAACTATTAAATAAACCTATCCTGCGCTAAAACCAAATTTTAAAAACCCAATTTAAAACTACCTAAAAGTCCCCATGGGAGGTTAGGCTAGGCCGGCTTGTTGGAACAAATATGTCTTAAGACATTGGCGGAAGAGGCGGAGGTCGGTGATGGTACGTAATTCAGGGGGTAGGTCATTCCAAAGGGCTGGGCCCGCCACAGAGAAGGCTCTTCCCCTGGGTGTCGCCAGTCGGCATTGTCCGGCCGACGGCACCCTGAGAAGGCCCTCTCTGTGGGAGCGTATCGGTCTAAGGGATGTATGGGGCAGGAGGCGGTCTCGCATATAACTAGGCCCCGAGCCATGGAGCGCTTTAAAGATAGTTGTCAAAACCTTGAAGCGCACTCGAAAAACCACAGGAAGCCAATGCAGCTCGCGCAGTATCGGTGTTATGTGGGAGCATCTAGAGGCTCCCATAATCACCCGCGCGGCTGCGTTTTGGACTAGCTGTAGCTTTCGAGTGCACCTCAAGGGAAGCCCCATGTAGAGAGCATTACAGTAGTCGAGTCGGGACGTCACGAGAGCTTGAGTGACTGTGCGAAGGGCAGCCCGGTCCAGTAAGGGGCACAATTGGCGCATCAGGCGTACCTGATGAAACGCCCCCCTGGCCACGGCCGCCACATGGTCCTCCATGGACAGCCGGGAATCCAGGAGGACACCCAAATTGCGCGCCCTCTCCACGGGGGCCAGTGTTTCGCCCCCAATGGCCAGAGTTGGTGTAATCTGGCTGAACCGGGGTGCCGGAAACCACAGCCACTCAGTCTTGGCAGGGTTGAGCTTGAGTTTGTTACCACCCATCCAGATCCGTACGGCCTCCAAACACCGGGACAGCACTTCGGCGGCATCGTTGGGGTGGTTTGGGGTGGATATGTACAGCTGGGTGTCATCAGCGTACAGGTGGTACTCCACCCCAAAACCACGGATGATCTCACCCAGCGGCTTCATATATGTGTTGAAAAGGAGGGGCGAGAGGACCGACCCCTGAGGAACCCCACATAAGAGAGGCCTCGAGGTCGACCTCTGCCCTCCCGTCAACACATATTGCGACCGACCAGAGAGGTAGGATGAGAACCACCGCAAAACGGTGCCTCCCAGCCCCAACCCCCCCAGTCGGTGCAATAGGATACCATGGTCGATGGTATCAAAAGCCGCCGAGAGGTCTAATAGGACTAGGATAGAGGAATAACCTCTATCCTGCGCCCTCCAGAGATCATCAACCAACGCGACCAATGCCGTCTCGGTGCTGTGACCGGGTCGGAAGCCGGACTGGCGCGGGTCTAGATAATCAACTTCCTCCAGGTGTCGCGGAAACTGTTGGGCTACCACACTCTCGACAACCTTCACCAAAAAGTGAAGGTTGGAGACCGGACGATAGTTCTCTAATAAAGCTGGGTCCAGGGACGGCTTCTTGAGGAGGGGCCTCACTACCGCCTCTTTCAAGACGGCAGGCAAGGACCCCTCACTCAAAGATGCGTTGACAATGCCCTGGAGCCAGCCTCGTGTCGTCTCCCAGGATGCCAGTACAAGCCAGGAGGGACACGGGTCCAATAAACATGTGGTCGCCCTAAGTTTCCTTGACAACCTGTCCATATCCTCGGTGGTAACAAAGTCAAACTCCTCCCAAGAAGGAACCTCAAGACTAGTCTCGGACAGTCCCACAGGACCATTGTCGATGGAGGGTAGCTCATTCCGAATCTGAGTGATTTTCTCCTGCAGATAAATCCCAAATTCCTCTGCTCGCCCTTGCAGAGGGGCTTCCCGCGGCCTCTGATGAAGGAGGGAGCGGGTCACCCCAAACAGGGCGGCAGGGCGGTTATCTGCGGATGCAATAAGGGTGGCACAATACTCACGTTTGGCCACCCTTATCGCCACTAAGTAAGCCCTAATATGGGTTCTCACTAGTGTTCGGTCGGCTTCGGAGCGAGAGGATCTCCATCTGCTCTCTAGGCATCTCTTGCGGCACCAGGCCCTGAAGGAACTGTCCTTAAGACATTACCACACCTCAGGCACATTTTACAACAAGGAGGACTTCACATCGCTCCAGATAAGGTACAAAAGTCTCCTCCCTTTCAATACCTGGGACACAAAATGCTCGCATCACATGCCTCACCCACCACTCCTCGCATACAATTGCCACCCAAACCTACACTTTTGCAATTACAACAATATTTGGGATCTATTAATTGGATCAGGCCTTACTTGGGCCTTTCCACTCATCAACTCTCACCACTGTTTGTCGCTCTTACTAAGGGCAAGCAACCAGCCGACGTCATTCCTTTATGTCAAGAACACCTGGACGTCATTGACCTTGTCAATCAGGCCCTGAACACAAAATGGGTGGACAGAATGATAGAGAATGTATCTTTTGCATTATTGATATTTAACACCAACACACTGCCCACTGCAGCTATAGCACTGTTGATCCTTGAATGGATCCATTTGTCTCATACACCTCGTGCAACTCTTACTACTAAACCTGCTTTGTTTGCCTCCCTTATTGTTAAGGGTAGACTGCGGTCTAAATCCCTTGCTGGCATTGAACCCTCTGCTATCTATCTCCCCTGCTCTCTTTCCACTTGGGAATCCTTGCTGGCTGTCAGCGAACACCTCCAATTTGCACTCGCTGACTGGCCTGGAACCATTTCTTGCCATCCCCCACCTGACCCCCGTGTACAACTTTTGAAAACTATACCTTTTTCTTGGCAAACTCCTATCTCCCCATCCCCTATTCCTGATGCTGTTACAGTTTTTGCTGATGGCAGCAAAACCTATGGTGCCTGCGCTTGGCAAGTTGAAGGCCAATGGCACACTAAGATTACCCCGCTGCAAACCTCGGCCCAACGGGCGGAACTATATGCTTCTATTCTTGCTTTCGAGAATTTCTCTCAACAGTCTTTTAATCTTATTCTGGACAGTCTCTATGTTTCACAAATTATTTCCTCTATTTACCAAGCCTACCTTTCTCCATCCATCGAACCAACCCTCATGTCCTTATTCTTGGCTTTACAACATCTGATTTCTGCATGCACTTCTCCTTTTACGTTGCTCACATTCGTAGCCACCAACCCTTTCCTGGTATCCTCCAGGAAGGTAATGACATGGCCGACGCTGCAGCTGCGGCTGCTTCGTCCTCTTTTTGTTTTTCCCTTTCTTCTCCCACACCGTGGGAAAGCCACTCCTACTTTCACCAAAACAAAAAGGCTCTCATTAAACAATTTGGTATTACTTCAGGTGAAGCCACTGCTATTATTCAGCAGTGCCCCACTTGCAGTAAACAGGGAAACTCCATCCCCATGGGGGTTAACCCCTGAGGGACGGAGAGCTGCCAGATTTGGCAAATGGATGTGACACAATATCCTACATTCTCCCCTTGGAAATATCTGCATGTTTCCGTGGATACTTTTTCTGGGTTCCTCATGGCCTCCCCCCAAAGGGGTGAGACCACCAAACATGTTGTAAATCACTGTATTCGGACCTTTGCATCGCTGGGACGCCCAAAAGAATTAAAAACGGACAATGGCCCTGCTTATACTAACAGTGCCTTTGCCACCTTTTGTAAAAAATGGGGAATTATACATAAATTCGGTATACCTTACAATAGTCAGGGCCAAGCAATGGTTGAGAGAGCAAACCAAACCTTAAAACACGCCCTGGACAGATACAATGACGCAAAGGGAAAAGGGCCCCCTAGCCTCCCAGCTTTGCAAGACATTCTTAATTTGTGTTTGTACGTATTAAACTTTCTCACTCTTACCGGCCAACCTCCGTCGTCTGCTGCCTGCCGTCATTTTGCCTCCGCATCATCACTACCAGACCATCAACGACCTCTTGTCTACTATCGACAGCTGCCTGATCCTACGTGGAGAGGTCCTGCGCATCTCATCACCTGGGGTCGCGGTTACGCCGTTATATCTGCAAACAACACCACTGTTTGGGTTCCTGGTCGTCACGTGCGCCCCTGTCACCTGAAACCATCCCAAGATGAATCTATACCTGCTCCTGATCCTGTTCCTGCTCCAACTCACACATCAACTCCTTAAATGTAGACCCCTGTTCCAGTTTCTCCAGAAAGGAGCCACGGCTGCCATCAGATGCAAGGATCCGGAACAGATTTATTGCTCTTTTGCCTTTCTACATAAAGGTAAATATGTTAGCCCACACACAGGACATCACATGATATACTCACATCACCCCTGCAGAATGACATTGGCATTCACAGCCTCTGAAGCCACCATCGGACTGTACATTTGCAAAGGCTTTAACAGAAAACGCTTTGTGACCAAAACGATAGAGGTGGCTTTGCGGGACTTGGCTAAACATCCACCAATATCTGACTGCCCCGTAAACTACATGGCAAAAGGAAAAAAGAACATTCTTCCCAAAAGTCGCCGATCCCGACACCGCCGTTCGGTGCTTAACCAGGGCCAGCCCGAACAAAGATGGACACACCAACCTTTCCTTCAGACATGGCAGATAAAGGATGCATATGGAGCTATACTAAATTCAACATCTAAAAGGACGCATTTATACACATGGTTCCCCACATTATATTTTGACCTAGGGCAGTGGTGGGCAAACTCATTAGTCAACAGAGCCAAATATCAACAATACCACTATTGAAATTTCTTTTGAGAGTCGGAAGGTGTGGCCTTTTTTGTGGGAGTGGCTCAGCGGTCATGTGACTGGGTGGGCGTGGCCAACTTGGAAAATGTGAAACTCACTTAATGGTCTTGATTAGCAACCAAACTTTTAGGCTCAATTGTGGTCATAAGTTCTTTCTTTCTTTCTTCCTCTCTCTCTCTCTCTCTCTCTCTCGCTCTCTCGCTCTCTCTCTTTCTCTTTCTTTCTGTCACTCTTTCTCTCTCTCTCTCCCCCTTCCTCTCTTTCTCTCTCTTTCTTTCTCTCTCTCTCTCTCTTTCTCCATTTTTCTCTTTCTCTCTTTCTTTCTCTCTCTCTTTCTCTTTTTCTCTTTCTTTCTGTCACTCTTTGTCTCTCTCTCTTTCTTTCTTCCTTTCTCTCTCTCTCTTTCTCCATTTCTCTCTCTCTGTCTTTGTTTCTGTCACTCTCTCTCTTTCTTTCTCTCTCTTTCTCTCTTCCTCTCTTTCTCTCTCTCTTTCTCCATTTCTCTCTTTCTTTCTCTCTCTCTTTCTCTTTGTTTCTGTCACTTTCTCTTTCTCTTTCTCTCTCTTCCTCTCTTCCTCTCTCTCTCTCTTTCTTTTTCTCTTTCTTTCTGTCACTCTTTGTCTCTCTCTCTCCCCCTTCCTCTCTCTCTCTCTTTCTCTCTCTTTCTCTCTTTCTCTCTCTCTCACTTTCTCTTTGTTTCTGTCACTCTCTCTCTTTCTCTCTCTCTCTCTTTCTCCATTTCTCTCTCTCTCTTTCTCTCTCTTTCTCTTTTTCCCTTTCTTTCTGTCACTCTTTGTCTCTCTTTCTCTCTTCCTCTCTTTCTCTCTCTCTCTCCATTTCTCTCTCTCTTCCTCTCTTTCTTTCTCTCTTTCTCTTTTTCTCTTTCTTTCTGTCTCTCTCTCTCTTTTTCTCTTTCTGTCTCTCTCTCTCTTTCTCCATTTCCCTCTCTCTTTCTCTCTTTCTGTATCTCTGTCTATCTTTCTCTCCCTCACTCCCTCTGTCTCTCCCTGTCTCTCTGTGTGTGTGTCACTCTTTGATTCCCCCCTCCCTCCCTGTCTCTCTCTGTGTCTGTGCCTCTCTCTGTCTGTCTGTCTGTCTGCCCCCCCCGAGCCTCCTCAACCCAGCCTGCTGCGCTTACTCACTTGCTCGCCTTAGCCTGGCACGCCCGCCACACTCGTTTGCTGCAGAGGCTCCGCGGGCGGGGAGCCGGAGTAGCCCAGCTCACCTGCTCGTCCACCCGTTCCGTGTGGGGTGGGGAAGGCCTTCTCACCCCTGGAAGTAGCCTGAGCGAACTTCCATTCGCATCCCCGGCTCCCTTCGCGCCCTTTCGCTGGCAATGACCCTGCCCGCGGCCCCTTGCTCTCCAACCGCCCGGGCTGAAGCGGGGAACAGTGGTCGAGATGACGCGGAGTCCAGCGGCGCTCGGGCCACCAGTTGAGACGGGGCAGCCCTGGAACCTCCACTGCCGCCGCCGCTGCAATTCCTGCGGAGAGCCAGGTGGACAGCAGACAGCCCTTCTCTTCCGCTTCCGGAGATTTAACCCCGGAAGTCCTTGTCAAGGAAAGCCACTCATATTCTCCCGCCCGCTGCCGATTCATCCACTTCCAGGGCGATTGGAGGAAATTCCCTCCCCTCCCCCGCCCGGCATGCCGGCTGGGGAGGTTCTGCAGGGGAAGGGAGGGAGGGAATCGGCGGCCGGTAGGGAGGGTTTCTCTGGTGGGTCCCAGGAGTCCCACCATCGGCGAGGGTGGAGGAAGAGCCGCACCCAAGGGGCCCAAGAGCCGCATGCGGCTCGCGAGCTGCGGTTTGCCGACCACTGACCTAGGGGAACTGATAGTCGGATATTCCGCCTATCATAGTATGTCAGAAACACCCGCCCCTAGCCCAGAATTTATACACCGGCACAGGTTTTATGTGTGCCCAGGTTATAAAAAAGACCCTGAGCACTCCCGAAAATGTGGAGGCAGGCCCGATTATTTCTGCGCCTCCTGGGATTGTTTATCTACAGGGTCTATCTCCTGGCCGCTGCCCATCAAAAGCGATTACATCACTGCATTTCAGGGCCCCTCATGGCGTCGTGCCTCATGCCTTACCGGCGGTTCCCAATGGCAACCGTGCAACCCAGTTGGCCTCCATTTCACCACTAAAGGAAAAACCCTAACAACAGAATGGGAATCAGGCCTGGCGTGGGGCACCCGAACTTACGCCAATGGTTATGACTTTGGTGGTATATTCACCATCACTCTCCTCATGGAGAGACCAGCCTTGATGGTTGGACCCAATCAGAACATTTCAAAAATAGACTATTTCCAACCCCAACTGCCAGGCTCTAACCCCATCCTTAAATTAATAAATTCTAGTTATGCCCTACTAAATTATTCTAATCCACAGTATGCACAAGATTGCTGGCTTTGCTTGGGAGCATCTCCTCCCTACTATGAAGCCGTTGGAAGCTTCCAGAATTTCACTGCTCACACGAACGACTCTCAATGCAGATGGAGAGAAGGCACGCAAACCGTCGGCTCCATAATTGGTACTGGATACTGTATTGGCAATGTCCCTTTAAATTATTCCAACTTATATTGTAACTACACTTCCATGTGGTTAAAAAACGCATATCAAGCCATGTGGAGCAAGGGGGCAACTTTTCTACAACGTTTCAAGGTTTATATTTTGTCCCAGGTAATTCCTCATGGTGGGCATGTTCCACCAGCATCACCGCCTGTGTTCACGGCCCCACTTTGACAAAAGCAAATGGGTTTTGTATTCAAGTTAGGATTCTTCCAAAAATAACGTACCATTCCTTCACTCAATTTATTGATTCTCTAAACTCATGGTCCCATCGTGGAAAAAGAGAGATTGTCACCACTCTCACCCTATCAGTACTTCTGGCTCTGGGTGCCACGGGGGCTGCCACAGGTGCGGCTGCCCTAACCGTTGGCCACCAACAATACCACACCCTACGTGCTGACATTGACAGAGACCTTGAGTTATTGGAGAGTTCTATTTCTCACCTACAAAAGTCCCTGACATCCCTTTCCGAAGTAACCCTCCAAAACCGCCGAGGGTTAGATCTTCTTTTTCTAAAAGAGGGAGGGTTATGTGTTGCCCTCAAGGAGGAATGTTGCTTTTATGCCGACCACTCTGGGGTAGTAGTGGATTCCATGAGCAAGCTAAGGGAGGGATTAGAAAAACGAAAAAGGGAAAGAGAAGAAAGGCAATTATGGTACCAAAATATGTTTAACCTCTCCCCATGGCTTACAACCCTTATTAGTGCCCTTGTTGGACCTTTGATTATATTGGACCTGGTTGGGCCACGAGGGAGGACTCCCCCTCGTTGAAATGTGCCCACCAGGCTACCGCGCTTTTCATCAGCCCCGGGCCCTAGGCAGGGGTGGTGGGGTAGCGGTCATTGTTAAGGAAGGTCTTGAGCCGAGAGAGACCGTTGTGCCACAGACCACCGGTTGTGAGTCCCTCTGCGTGAAGTGGGGCCTAGGGAGGCAGTTGGGCTTGCTGGTTGTATACCTGGCTCCCCGCTATGTAGCAGCAGCCCTGCCCGAGCTCCTAGAGGTGATCGCAACGGTGGCAGTTGAGACCCCCAGACTTTTAGTCATGGGGGACTTTAACCTGCCATCGGTGGGCGAATCATCCGGGGTAGCTCGGGAGTTCATGGCTTCCATGATGGCCATGGACCTGACCCAAGTAATTCAAGGCCCCACGCACGAGGGTGGACATACACCGGATCTCATCTTTGTCTCAGGCCAATGGAAGAGTGATCTGGGTATAGGGGATATAGTCATCACACCCTTGTCATGGACAGACCACTCACTTCTCCGGCTTGACTTTCCGACCGCTACTCCCCTCCGCGGGGAGGTGGAACCTGAGTTACCAATCTGGTTCCGCCCCAGGCGCCTGATGGACCCAGATGGGTTCCAAGCGGCGCTTGGGCCACTTCCTGTACCCCTGACCCGCGCCCCGATGGAGGACCTCGTGGCCGCATGGAATACTGCGACCACGGGAGCCTTGGATCGGGTCACGCCCTTGCGGCCTCTCTTGCGGCGGCGAACCACCCTGGCTCCTTGGTTTACCGAGGAGCTGAGGGTGATGAAACGCCACAAGAGATGCCTAGAGAGAAGATGGAGGTCTACCCGCTCTGAATCTGACCGGACACAGGTAAGAGCCCATTTACGGACTTACATTGTGGCGCTGAGAGTGGCCAAACGCCATCATTGCGCCACTCTCATAGCATCCGCAGATAACCGCCCTGCCGCCCTGTTTAGGGTGACCCGTACCCTCCTTCAACAGAGGGTGCGGGAAGCCCCCTTACAGGGTAGAGCAGAGGAATTTGTGTCTTATCTGCAGGAGAAAATCGCTCAGATACAGAATGAGTTAGCCCCCATTGCTGGTCCAGTGGATTGCCACGAGGGGGATCTTGTTTGGGAGGAGTTTGACTCCGTTATTTCCGAGGATATGGACAGGATACGTGGGCGACTGCGAGCCACCACATGTTCATTGGACCCGTGTCCCTCCTGGCTTGTACTGGCATCCTGGGAGGTGACACGAGGCTGGCTCCAAGAGGTTATCAACGCATCCTTGAGTGAGGGTTCCTTGCCTGCCTCCCTAAAAGAGGCCATGGTGAGGCCCCTCCTCAAGAAGCCCTCTTTGGATCCAGCTTTATTAACCAACTATCGTCCAGTCTCCAACCTTCCCTTCCTGGCGAAGGTTGTTGAGAGTGTGGTGGCACAACAGTTTCCCCGTCATCTGGAGGAAGTTGATTATCTAGACCCGCGCCAGTCCGGCTTTCGGCCCGGGCATAGCACCGAGACGGCATTGGTCGCGTTGGTGGATGATCTCTGGAGGGCCAGAGATGGGGGTTGCTCCTCCATCCTGGTTCTGTTAGACCTCTCGTCGGCTTTCGATACCATCGACCATGGTATCCTATTGCATCGGCTGGGGGGGTTGGGGGTGGGAGGCACCGTTTTGCGGTGGTTCTCCTCCTACCTCTCTGGCCGATCGCAATTTGTGTTGACAGGAGAGCAGAGGTCGACCCCGAGACCCCTCACGTGGGGTGCCTCAGGGGTCGGTCCTCTCGCCTCTCCTGTTCAACACATACATGAAGCCGCTGGGCGAGATCATCCGTGGTTTTGGGGTAGAGTATCATCTCTACGCTGATGATACTCAGCTGTATATATCTACCCCAAACCACCCCAACGATGCCGTAGCGGTGATGTGCCAGTGCCTGGAAGCCGTGCGGATCTGGATGGGAAGTAACGGACTCAGGCTCAACCCGACCAAGACCGAGTGGCTGTGGTTTCCGGCTGCCCGATTCAACCAGCTGACTCCATCGCTGGCCATAGGGGGCGAACATCTTGCCCCTGTGGATGGGGCGCGCAACTTGGGTGTCCTCCTGGATACCCGGCTGTCCATGGAAGATCAAGTGTCAGCCGTGGCCAGGAGGGCGTTTTACCAGGTTCGCTTGGTACGCCAGTTGCGCCCCCTATTGGATCGGGACGCCCTTCGCACAGTCACTCATGCTCTCGTGACATCCCGACTGGACTATTGCAACTCTCTCTACATGGGGCTCCCCTTGAGGTGCACCCGGAGACTTCAGTTGGTCCAGAACGCAGCCGCGCGAGCAATAATGGGAGCCTCTAGGTTCACCCACGTAACACCGCTCTTGCGCGAGCTGCACTGGCTACCTGTCGTCTTCCGGGTGCGCTTCAAGGTGTTAGTCATCATCTTCAAAGCGCTCCATGGCTCGGGACCTAGCTATCTGCGGGATCGGATCCTGCCCCATACATCCTCACGGCCGATTCGCTCCCACAGAGAGGGACTTCTCCGGGTGCCGTCCACTAGACTTTGTCAGCGGGTGACGCCCAGGGGAAGGGCCTTCTCTGTGGCGGGCCCAGCCCTCTGGAACGACCTTCCCCCCGATATCAGGACAACCACGGACCTCCGCTCCTTCCGCCTAAAATTAAAGACACATCTGTTTCGCTTGGCCGGCCTAGGGTAGTCTCTTTTTAGATTGGGGTTAGTTTTAATATGGGATTTTAGCGCAGGGTTAGTTTAATTTCATTTTATTATTGTATACTGTTTGTATTTTATATGTATTTTAAATTCCCTGTGCCCCGCCTCGAGTCACTTCTGGGAGAGAGAGCGGGTTATAAATTAAATTATTATTATTATTATTATTATTATTATTATTATTATTATTATTATTATTATTATTATTATTATTATTATTATTATTATTATTATTATTGCTACTTATATGTATTATAGGGCCTTGTGTATTTAATCGCATTATGGACTTTTTGAAAACTCGTTTGTCTACCATGGAAGCGATGCTGCTCGCACACTCGTCTGAAAAAGAACCTTTTCTGGCAACAGATGACGAAAAAGATATCATTGCAGGGGACTTGAAACGCCCGTATGCAATAGGTAGTAATGAGGAGCCAGATTGGTAGAAGGCATCTCCTTAAAAAACAAAAACGGAGGAGATGTTGGGATTATTGTTCCAGGTTTCGGCAGTTCAGCAGGCTTTAGGCCACCTTTAGGCCACTGAATGAACCCGGAACCTAGGAAGCACATATCAATCAAAAAGGTCCCGCCTGACAAAGGCTAGTGTCATACCATCATCCGACCATCAGAGCACGAATCACAGGAGTAAGACACAACATTTCCTTATATGGCAATACACAAAGGCCAGTCTGAATGTATTCTACTAGGCAACAGAATGTGACCAATCAAGCTGTACTAAAATGTAACTTTTTACTTTTGTAACTAATAAAAGAGCCCGTACCGAGCTAGTCGGGGCGAGCTCACCTCGAGAAAAACCTCTGCGTTTGTCTTCTTTTCCCCACCGGACCACCGGAGCCGCCCGCCTTCTGCGGGGCGCCACGCTGCAGGGCATTTGTGGGGGAAGGTCAGAAAAGTCAAGATGGCAGCTTCAATCACAAGATCAGACATCTCCCCTTTTTAGATGGGCCGCACATTTAAAAAGGGAATAGGGATTCAGTTGCACAGCCATGGCTGCTACTGATTATTATTATTTTTACATTCTCTTCATCCCCAACACACATGCAGAGGTGCATTTGAATAACAACAACTTTTGAAAATAAGCCAAGCATCATTTGTGGTCTCAGGAAGAAGGTTGCTCACCTCTGATGTGGCAAAACGAAATTCCACACCAATATATTCAATCCTTGGCCCTGGAGCAGAGATGATGAAGGTGATTTTATTACTAGTATACATTTTCTATGTGCATTTCACTATCTTCCAAACAGAATAGAATAGAATAGAATAGAATAGAATAGAATAGAAGAGAAGAGAAGAGAAGAGAAGAGAAGAGAAGAGAATAGTTGGAAGGGGCCTTGGAGGTTTTCTAGTCCAACCCCCTGCTTAGGCAAGAAACCCTACACCACTTCAGGCAAATGGTTTCAGGCAATGATTACGTTGTCTCAGCTGTAATAGGGTATTCATCACCCTTTAAATGGATGTGCCCATCAAAAGGAGTGGAGATGAAAACACCTCCCCACCAGAATCAACACCCATATTAGCAGAAATTAATAGACCATCAATCAAGAAGTAAACAAAACCCCAGATAAACAAGCTATCAGTAAACTATTTACCTTATTTTTCAGATTATAAGACGCACCTGACTATAAGACGCATCTAAATTTAGAACAGGAAAACAAAAAATGTTTTTGGCCTCTGCACCAAAAAATAACCCCAAAAAGTCTCCAAAATGGCCTGAAATAAGCCTCAGAAACAGCCTGGAGAAAGCCTCAGAAATGGCCTGAAATAAGCCTCAGAAACAGCCTGGAAAAAGCCTCAAAATGGCCTGAAAAAAGCCTCAGAAACAGCCTGGAAAAAGCCTCAAAAATGGCCCAGAAAAAGCCTCAAAACGGGCTGAAAAAAGCCCCCAAAACAGGCCAAAAAAGGCCAAAAAAAGACCTGAAAACTGGAGCCCAAAAAATGGCCAGCAGGTGGGCAGGGCTTTGGCAATATTCAGTCTATAAGACGCACAGACATTTTCACCCCCTTTTGGGAGACAAAAAGGTGCGTTTTACAATTCAAAAAATACGGCATTTATTTGTATCCCACCTTTCTTATTTTTATAAATAACTGAAAGAGGAAAGCATATTCAACCCATCATCTTCCTCCTATTTTCTCCACAACAACCCTTTGAGACTGAGAAAGAGTGGCTGGCCCAAACTCACTCAGCTGGCTTTCATGGCTAAGGTAGAGCTTGAGCTTTCGTCTCCTGCTTTCTAGCCTGCTGTCTTAACCACTAGATCAGGGGTGTCAAATTCACGGCGTCACGACAGCATCACGGATATAAAGGGGCTTCCCCCGCTTCACTAAACCGGGCATGGGTGTGGCCAGTGCGTGATGCATCCAGCCTGCAGGCTGAGAGTTGGATAGCACTACACTAGACCAAACTAATATATAAAAAGAGACCAAGCTCCATTCCCTTCCAGCACTGATGGTGTTAACTAGTCTGGTAATGAAATGTCTACAAGAAACCCAACCTCAGAGAGCACCAAAGATCCCAAAGCAAAGCTGGCTGGAGAAGTCTGGGAGCTGAAGTCCTTCAGACTTAAAGTTGCAAAGGTTGGAGACCCCTGATCTAGGGCACGGGTGTTAAACTTGGGCCAGATTCGGCCCACAGGGTGCGTAGATCTGGCCCGTGGGGCTGGCCAGGAAACAGCAAAGGACCTCCCTGTGGTGCCTCTGCTAGTGAAAATGGGTGGTGGGCCCCCCGCAAGGGCTCCATTTTTGCTAGTAGAGGGCTGTAGGAGGCCATCACTGCTACAAATGGGGCATGGGGCGGGGGGGTTTCAATTTTTGCTTGCAGAGGACTATCAAAACAAATTAAAAGCAAAACAAAAGGAGAAATGTTTCCCCTTTTGCATTTGAGCATGCAAGAAGGGGCAGGAAAGGAGAAATGGAAAGAGACAAAGAAAAAGATGGGAAGATGGGAAGAGAGAAAGGAAAGAAAAATAAGAAAAGAGGGGAAGGGAGACGAAAGGAGAATGAAGATGGAAGGAAAAAGAAGAAGGAAGGAAGGAAGGAAGGAAGGAAGGAAGGAAGGAAGGAAGGAAGGAAGGAAGGAAGGAAGGAAGGAAGGAAGGAAGGAAGGAAGGAAGGTTATAATGAGACTGAGGGAGGATCTCAGAGAAGTCCTGCCTTAGCAGGTGGCCACCACTTGCGCGCCCGTCACAAGTGACGTCAAGCTGGCCACACCCATCATGGCCATGCCCCCCCCCCAGCCCTCTGCCATTAAACACAACCCTGATGTGGCCCTCAATGAAATCAAGTTTAACACTCCTGATCTATGGGAAAAAGTACTCCTAGCGTCCCAACTATCTGGAAGTAATAGGAGGTGTTGCTTTTCAGTGGTAGTGCCAAACTTCTGAAAGAGTTCCCCAACAGTGATCTCTCTGGTACCAGAAATGAATACATGTAGTCCTTGACTTACAACAGTTCATTTAGTGACTGTTCAAAGTTACAACGGCACTGAAAAAAGTGTCTTATGGACATTTTTCCCACTTAAGACTGTGGCAGCTTCCCTACAGTCATGTGATCAAAATTCAGATGCTTGGCAACTAAGCACCTGAGGGCAGAGCAAGAAGCAATGGGTAGAAACTAATCAAGGAGAGAAGCAACTCAGAACTAAGGAGAAATTTCCTGACAGTTAGAACAATTAATCAGTGGAACAGCTTGCCTCCAGGCGTTGTGAATGCTCCAACACTGGAAGTTTTTAAGAAGATGTAGGATAACCATTTACCTGAAGTGGTATAGGGTTTCCTGCCTCAGCAGGGGGTTGGACTAGAAGACCTCCAAGTTCCCTTCCAAGTATTATTCTGTTAACTCATATTTAACAGAATAAAATAGTTGGAAGGGATCTTGGAGGTCTTCTAGTCCAACCCCCTGCTGAGGCAAGAAAACCTACAGCACTTTGACAAATGGTTAAAATACCCTGTGTTTACTTTCTACATAACCTGTGTTGTCCCCTACTGCCTTACCACCTGTTTGATTAGTGCACATGGTATGGCACTTGCTATTAAATGCTTGTTTTTGCTTGACAGCAAGGTTGATATTCCTACCCGTCTTAACATCTAGGTTACATGCACTGATAACCCTATTAATTTTAGATTGCTGGGGACAGAAATGTTCTATATTAATGAATTCTCTGTCCCCATTGTTTAATTTAAATGTTTATCTAGAAAATCTATGAATTCACTTAACAACTGTGGCACAAAAAGTCATAATATGTGGCAAAATTCCCTTAACTAATGTTTCACTTAGCAACAAAAATTTTGGACTCAGTTGTGTTTGTTTTGTCAAGGCCTACCTGTACATTGATTGAGAAGGATATTGAAATCAGAGCTATTAACGTGTTCAGCGACTCTCTCTTGTTTTCCATATTTTTGTTTTGCTCTTCCGCTTATGAATTTTTGTTTTATGTTTTTAAACATGTAACAGATGCTTTGAATTCGCTTCCTATTATATCAGCTGCCAAGAGCTGAATTGTGATGCGGTCACAAAATGTAAGAAGTAAATAAATAAGCGAAGCTGGTAAGAAGGCAGGGATCATAGCAGTAAGGATGCTACTAATAATGAAGATGAGGACCAATTATTCATGGATTAGGGCCATTGGCTTTGCAAGCTCTTTTGTTTACTAGTTAATTCTGCAGTTAATTACTCCTTCAGCTGTGCATGTTTTTACTCACTAGAGGGATTAAATCACTTTAATACAAGCTGCACAGAACAGGAAAATACCTCTTTTTCAAGGACTTTATTTCAAAATAAGGAGAAATTGTACTGCCAATTTTTAATAAATAAAATGTCCTCCAAAATGATGGCAGCTGATGTCTAAGTAAACAAAGAAGGAACGGTTATTGCCACTGATGCAGAGAGAAACAATATGCCGTGTGTGTGTGTGTGTGTGTGTGTGTGTGTGTGTGTGTGTTAGGTTTTTGAGCTTATCAATAAATAAATCAGGGAGACTAGGATAGATCTATTTCGAGCTATTTAGCTCTCATCAGCTAGCCATACCCTTACTGGGATTCAAACCAGGGAAGCATTACATGTGAGGCAGCTGCAATTGTCACCAGACCACTGGCTCTTATCCTGATCAGCTGAGACAGGCATATGTGTGTGTGTGTGTGTGTGTGTGTGTTAGTTTTATGAGCGGATCAATAAATTTAAATTTGAGAGACCAAGATAGATCTATTTCGAGCTTATTAGCTCTCATCAGTTGGCCACACCCCACTGGGATTCAAACCGGGGCTGCAATGCATCCAAGGCAGAAGCCTAGCACTACAGCCTAACCAGGCTCTACCCATTGCATCAGCTAAGACAGGAGTATTTAGTATAGATAATTGTTTTCACAACTTCCTGTTAGGGCCCCATTAAGGGAGGAGACATACTGTTTCCCTGTTTTTATATATATATGCTTTCGTAGATTTTCATAGGTGTAGGTATGCTGGTGTTGCCATCCTCAGGTGTTTTCCCATGTATATAGCATGGATTTTTTTTGTAACGTTTCGACAAGATCTCACTTGTCATCCTCAGGCTTCAGTCTGTGACTGTGACTGCGAAGGCATCGCCCTTCCTTAAATCTTGGTTAGGGGGGGTGAAGTGCTGACTATTGTTGTGAGTGGGTTGATTGGCTGTGCAACTGTATCATGATTGGTAGATTGATGCTGATTGGTCTTATTTGTATGTTTCTCCTTATTTTGAATTTCAACGGCTTGGGTGGAGGGTGGGGCTCATCTGTTGGTCAGTGCTGGTTTCCAGATGTCTGGTAGGCGGGAGGTGTCATCACGTTTGTTCATATTGTTAGGTTGTTTCTCTATTTCAATGGCTTCTCTGATTATTCTCCTGTTCAGCTGTTCAGCCTTGGAGATCATTTTAGTTCCTTGAAAGTCAATGTCATGTCCTGTAGTTTTGAAATGTTGATAAAGAGATGAGGTATTAAGATGATTTTTAATGTATTTTTATGTTCAGCAATACGTGCACTTATCCTTCTGTTGGTTTGCCTATGTAAGTGGCAGGGCAGATTTTACATGGAATTTTGTAGACTCCTTGGCTTTCTAGCTGGATCTTGTCTTTGGGATTCCTTAGGATATTGGTTATTTCTTGATCGGTGTTGAAGGCTGTCTTGATGTTGTGCTTGTGGAGAATTTTGCTGATTTTGTCTGTGGTACCTTTAATGTATGGGATGAGGGCAATGCCATTTTCCTGTTCTTTGTCTTGGTTCTTGGGTGGTGTCTCTTTTTGGATTAGTTTGCTGATTGTTTTTCTTTGGAATCCATTGGATATTAATGTATTTGTGAGGAAGTGTAATTCGGTTTTCAGGTGGTCTTTGTCAGCTAGGCGTTTGGTTCTGTGTATGAGGGTTTGGGCTACAGAGTTTATCTGTGTAGGGTGGTGATGGGATTGTGCATTTAGGTAGCAGTTGGTGTGTGTGTTTTTTCGGTAGATGGTGTGTCCCAGGGAGCCATTAGGTTTTTTGTAGATTAGGACGTCTAGAAAAGGAAGTTGGTTGTTAGCTTCTATTTCCATGGTGAATTGTATTTTGGGGTATAGGGAGTTGAGGTGTGTGAGGAAGTTGTCCAGTTTTTCTTTCCCATGTAGCCAAATTACGAAAGTGTCATCTACATATCTGAGCCAGAGTTTGGGTTTGTGTTCAGATTTGTCTAGGGCGTTGGTTTCAAAATGTTCCATGTATAAGTTTGCAATGACCGGTGAGAGGGGTGATCCCATGGGTGCTCCTTCTATCTGTCTGTATCTTTGTCCATTATGAATGAAGTATGTGTTGGTTAGACAGTGGTTGGTCAGATTCAGGATGTGCTTGGGGGGTTGTATTTGTTCTGGATTGCTGTCAAGGTTTCTTTTATAGGCACTTGGGTGAAGAGGGATATGACATCAAAACTCACGAGTAGATCGCTGGGCTGTAGATTTTGTTTCTTTATTGTTTCTATGAAGTGGAATGAATTTTGTACATGTGAGTTGATGGATTCTGCGTAGGGTTATAATTCCTTTGTGAGGAACTTGGCAAGATTCCGTAGAGGTGAGCCTATGGAGCTGACTATGGGTCTGAGTGGTGTTCCTTCTTTGTCAATAATCAATAATCAATAATTTAATTTATAACCCGCTCTCTCTCCCCAAGGGAACTCGAGGCGGGGCACAGGGAAATTAAAAATACATATAAAAGCCACAAACAATACAGTATTAAAAAGAATTAAATTAAAACCCTGCGCTAAAATCCCATGTTAAAACTAACAGACCCCTAAAAAACCCTAAAAAACAGTTAAGCTATCCCAGGCCGGCCAAGCAGAAGAAATGTGTTTTTAATTTTTGACGGAAGGAGCGGAGGTCCGTGGTTGTTCTAATTTCAGGGGGAAGGTCGTTCCAGAGGGCTGGGCCCGCCACAGAGAAGGCCCTTCCCCTGGGCGTCGCCCGCTGGCATAGCCTAGTGGACAGCACCCGGAGAAGTCCCTCTCTGTGGCCGCAGGGATGTGTGGGGCAGGATGCGATCCTGCATGCGTATCTTGTGTATCTTGGGGTAAGATAGTGGCACTGGGAGAAATTGAAATGTTAATTGGAGTCATTCCCCAGCAGTACTCCAGTCACTAGCCCGGGAACTAGCAAAGTTACTAGGACCAGGAGAGTCCCTATGGATTCCCACACACAGCATGATCTGCAGCATCCTTCTAGGGCAGGGATGTCAAACTCAAGGCCCGCGGGCCAGATCTGGCCCACTGGATACTTAGATCTGGCCCATGGGGCCGCCCTGGAAAAAGCGAATGGCTGAGGCACCCCCCCCCCCAACCCAGAAGCGGGGCTTTTTAGGCAAAAATAGTTAAATTTACTTATAACTACTGTTATCTCCGGACTTCTATTCTGATTCAATTCTATCTATTTAAGACAACATTTCTCAGTCTCAGAAACCTTTAAGATATATGGACTTCAACTCTCAGAATTCCCTAACCAGCATGGGTGTTATGAGAATTGAAGCCCATAGATCACGGGTGTCAAACTTGCGGCATTATGATGCCGTCGCGTGACAATGCTTTTCCCATTCACAGAGCTGGGGTGGGCATGGCGTGCACCAGGGGTTGGTTCCGGCTACTGCCGGTTTGCTTGTTTGCGTGATACACCCACGCTGATTTGCGCATGTGCAGAGCTGAAAAACAAGATGGCGGCACCTATGGAGCTGCATGGTTCGGGGGTGTGGCAGGCCTGGGTTGCTGTTGGCTCCAGCAACCCAGGCCACCAAACTACTACTGGTCCCGCCAAACTGGTCCAAACCAGTAGGAACCCACCACTGCCCTGTGCGTGATGCATCCGGTCTGGGGGCGCCAGTTTGACACCCCTGCCATAGATCTTAAAGCTTTTGAGACTGATTTAGGATATTCCTGCCTGGAATATGTGGGTAATTATTATTCCAAACAAACTTTTCGCATGTAAGAGCCTTTGAATCATACAAGCAATCCTCAACTTATGACCACACCTGGGACTGGAATGTGGTTATGAAAATCATCACAGGATCAGACCTGACTTTATGACCATTTTTACCATGGTTGTTAAGCAAATCTGGCTTCATCCATTGTCTTTGCTTGTGTGAACCCAGCTGGGAAGATTGCAAATCACAACCACATGACCATCATAAATATGAGCTGTTCCCATGTGCCCAAATTGCAATCATGTGTCCATGGGGGTGATAACTTTGAGCGCAGGTTGTACATTATGGTTTTTCAGCACCATCATAATTCTAAACTGTTAAATGAATGGCTTTAAGTTGACCTATCTCCACTTGTATTGAAATCTCTAGAGGTTTTTGAGAAGAGCTTGGACGACCATTTGTCTGGAATGGCAGAGTCTCCAACTTGAGCAGGGGTCACAGTAGAAGACCTCTGAGATTCCTGCCAACTCAGTTATTTTGAAATACAAACCCATTCCCCCAGAGCAGGGGTGTCAAACTCAATGTCATTGAGGGCTGCATCAGGGTTGTGATTGACCAAAGCATAAATATGCAAGTAGATAAATAGGTACCACTTCAGTGGGAAATTAATAGTGCTTCATAATGTCATGCTGGTCACATTACCACAGAAACATCTTCAGATAACCCTGGCCTTGAAACAGGGGAACCCTAGAATCGGCGACAACTAGCACAATGATAGCAAACCTTTTTGGCACTGAGTGCCCAAACTCGAATGCATGCACATGTATGCGCTGGAACACCAGAAACCCAAAGACCAGCTGACTGGTGCGTATGCAGGCACTGGCCAGCTGGTCTACATGTTTCCAGCATGCACATGAGCACCCACCCAGATGGTCTTTGAGTTTCCAGCATGCGCGAAGACCAACTGGTTGGTGTTCATGCGTGTCCCAGAAACCAAAAAAGTAGCTGGTGATGGCACGGATGCCCACAGAGAGGGCTCTGCGTGCCACCTCTGGCACCCATGCCATAGGTTTGCCATCATGGGGCTAGAACATAAGTTCCTCAGGAACTCCTTTATCTCTTTTTCTTTCCTTCCTCTTCCAGTACTTTCAGCCTTTCCTCTTCTTTCATTTCCATCTTGCAGTTTCTCTTCTTTTGGTGGGTTTTTGTTGAAAAGCAGGCAGGGAACACGTGGGCATGTACTTGTGCGTTTCTCTGTGTGAGACTGATTGGTATATGCAAATAGAGAAAGAATTTTATAGATGGGGTAGCTTATTTATAGGCAATTAATTTTAATCATAGATATTTGCTCAAGCATTATTGCTACTAAATTGTGCTTTCCTGCAGGGATATGTAGACACATATTTACAAAGGAGAGGAAAATCTTCAGAAGTAGTTTCATCTGACATGGGCAGCCTTAGGCTGTGGAAGAAAGCAGCTTGTGCATTATAAAGAACAATTAGCTATGCGATATACTGTATATTCAGTAACAAATAGCTGAGCCTCTTCCAGTGAAAGGATAGATACAAATCCTGGAAAGAATGACATGGATTCAGGAAAATAAAAGACAAGTGATATACCCCTAATTTGCTCACTGGTTAGAGAATGTTTCCAGCCTGAGTTTCTTTATATATCAGGGGAACTTGGATAATGATGGCAAAAATGAGAACATGGCGTTCACATTAAAAAATATATATATATGGATTCTCTACTTAGCTAGAATAGGCTGGATGCATAGATCAGTCTTAGGCATGTAAGCGGACTTGGGCAAGTTATATTCTTTTCAGGAGCTTGTCCTAACAACCGTCATTAGTAAAAAAATCTCTCAAAACTAGAAGTTCTGCTAAAAAGAATAGAAGTGTAGCTAGGAACTGCTATTCCAGTTTCTGGTGCCTTAAATGCCTCCAACGATTTTACTTGTTTATTCATTCTCACATTTGTTTTTCTGACTTCAAGTCAGTGTTGCTACTTGGCAAACCCTTGGATTACTCCTTTGATTTTTGGAACTGGGTCGTGCTTGGCTTCTTTTTTCCTAAGGCTGAGAGACAGTGACACACCCAAAATAGTCCTGAGGCTAACTTCCTAAACTCTTATAAACAGCTGAACTCTTTCAGCCTTAGGAAGAAGGTAATGACAAACCACTTTTGAAATCTTTCCAAGAAATCTACAGGGACTTAAAAGAATAGAATAGAATAGAATAGAATAGAACAGAACAGAATAGAATAACAGAGTTGGAAGGGACCTTGGAGGTCTTCTAGTCCAACCCCCTGCTGAGGCAGGAACCTTATACTGTTTCAGATAAATGGCTATCCAACATCATCTTAAAGACTTCCAGTGTTGGGGCATTCACAACTTCTGGAGGCAAGCCGTTCCACTGATTAATTGTTCTGTCAGGAAATTTCTCCTCAGTTCTAAGTTGTTTCTCTCCTTGATTAGTTTCCACCTATTGCTTCATGTTCTGCCCTCAGGTGCTTTGGAGAATAGCTTGACTCCCTCTTCTTTGTGGCAACCCCTGAGATATTGGAACACTGCTATCTTGTCTCCCCTAGTTCTTTTCATTAAACTAGACATACCCAGTTCTTGCAACTGTTCTTCATATCTTTTAGTCTCCAGTCCCCTAATCATCTTTGTGGCTCTTCTCTGCACTCTTTCCAGAGTCTCCACATTTTTTTTTTACCTTGTGGCAACCGAAACAGAATGCAGTATTCCAAGTATGGCCTTACCAAGGCATTATAAAGTGATATTAACACTTCATGTGATCTTGACTCTATCCCTCTGTTTATGCAGCCTAGAACTATGTTGGCTTTTTTGGCAGCTGCTGCACTTATCCATGTAGTTGCCAGGAGTCAACAACACACACATGCACACCCTCAAAGAGTGACTTCATCCTGTTGTGCCGTCTGTTGAAGGTAGCTGATAGTATTACGACCTTAAATCAGCTTCCCTCTTCACCAGTTAAAAATCAGTGTTCAAACAGTAGGAGGATTTAAGTATACATTAATAATAATAATAATAATAATAATAATAATAATAATAATAATAATAATAATAATAATAATAATAATAATAATAATAATAATTTTTATTTATAACCCGCTCTCTCTCCCCGAAGGGACATTTATTTCTGATTCTGCATTCACCCAGTTTACCCATTTGACCAGCTGTGCTGAGAATGGAACCTGTTCAACAAGATAGTGTTGAATTACCACTTTAAGCATCCTAGCCTTGTTGGTGATTGTCATTGTCTCACATTCCACACTGTTCTCTAAATAGACTCTTCTCTACAGGAGACATTCGTGGTTAGTTGGGCTCTTCCCAATTCAGCAGAAGGTAACAGCTCCTGATGCCAAAGCAGCGGGGCAGAGAGTGGTGGGGAGCAAATGGAACGAATGCATTCATCTCCTCGTTCAGCCCCTTTCCTAGGTTTTCACTTATGCTTCACATCATCCTGGATCTTTCCCGCAGGTCGCTCTGCTGTCAAAATGTTTCCATTACAACACCACTGCCACGGAAATATGCCTCTGTGCATTTTCTCTTCTCATCTGCCCATGTGTAGTAAACCTAATGAGCATCCCCTAGAGCTGAAGTATCAGGTGCCTCTTGGGATCATAGTGTGTTCAGCAAAACACACAGCTGCTGGCTCCAAAAACACAGAACATAATGTGAGGTGTGATATAACAATGGGCTTAAGATTTTTTTAAAAGACATCTAGGCTATTAGCATTTGTGACTTGCCACTAGGACAGAACCTTTTCATATTATGAGCCACCCCACCTCACCCCAGCAATGAGAATGGCCCAAACTTCAGTCAAAGAATGAAGATTCATGCAAAGCTTCCCCCACCCCGAAGATGAATCGCAAAAGAATGCAGCCTGTTTACTTCCAAGACAAATCACAATTTTTGTTTTGATGAAAAGAAGCATAGCACCACTACTGTGCTAAGCTGTTCAGCAAGTTGAAGCCAAGGTGGCTTACCCAGGTGCAAAACATAATATTTAATAGACAAGGGTAAGGAATGCAGTTTGCAGCCATGGGAGAAGGAAGAGGTTTATAACTTGGGTTCTGGACAACCTACTGAAGTGCAGGTGCAGATTCTGTATATTGCTAGACAGGGGTGTCTGTAGTGCATGGGCAAAAGAGTCAAGGTGATGGCCATGATGGTATGATTACAGTCCCCCCCTCCATTTTGCTACCAACCTGCCTTCCATTGAGGACCTGTATACTGCATGATTCAAAAAGAGGGCTGTGAAAATATCTACAGACCCCTCACATCCTGGACATAATTTGTTTCAACTTCTACCCTCAAAACGATGCTATAGGACTCTGCACACCAGAACAATTAGACATAAGGGCAGTTTTTTCCTAAATGCCATCACTCTGCTTAACAACTAATTCCCACAACACTGTCAATTAATTTACTAAGACTGTGTTACTGTTCCTTACTAATGTCTATCTCTTCCAACTTATTACTATAGCCATGTTGCTTGCATCTTTCAATTAGATTGTTTTTATTGTTTCCTAATACAATTTGATAGCTTATTAGTAACCTTGACTATCACTAAGATCTGTATCTTTTTATTCTTGATGAATGTATTTTATTCTCCTTATGTACTCTGAGAGCATGTACACCAAAGACAAATTCCTTGTGTGTCCAATCACACTCTATTCTATTCTATTCTATTCTATTCTATTCTATTCTATTCTATTCTGTTGATATATTGTTAGGTATTTTGAGGGCAGGTTATGTCAGGCCCAAATCCATAGACGGGCAGTAAAATCAAATCAAGTCCAATCCTTTATCTGCTAACACCTAATGGACAGAATCTCCCCAAGCTAAAGCTGTAACCATCTAACATACTAAGTATATCCTGAGAGGTTCTAGTCGGAGATACACTGAACTTCTTCCCCATCCAGCTCGGAAGTACAAAGTCACTTCAAAGACCTCTCTCTGGCAAAGCTCTGAGTTCTTCCACTCCTCTAGGTGCACATTCCACCTGAGGTCAGGATGTCTTATCTATCTGCTAATACTGGCAGCTGCAAAACATTTCCCTTTGTTTTGGGGCATTTATTAAACCCCTTCTTGCCTACAGTCCCTTGGGTGAAAGAGAATGGAATAGCAATAGCATTTAGAGTTATATACCATTTCACAATGCTTTACCCCCTTCTCTAAGCGGTTTAGAGAGTCAGCATATTGCCCCAAACAATCTGGATCCTCATTTTACTGACCTCAGAAGGATGAAGGGCTCAGTCAACCTTGAGTCAGTCAGGATTGAACTCTTGGCCGTGGTTGAGTTAGCCTGCATTCTAACCAATGCATCCCCACAGCTCTTAATGCTAATTATTTGTGCCCCTCCCCCCAGTTGCTGCATTCCCGGCCTTCTTGTCAATTTCCAGAGTAATCTTATGGGAGGATTCTATTTAAATTCTTTCTAGCCAGTTTTACAAACACCATAAGAAGCTCCTCAGAGGTGGGTTTCACATAATTTAACAACCGGTTCGCCTGGTGCAGAACTGAAAATGTGAGTACACGGCTTCAAACACACGGCGATTTCATGCATGCGGCTTCCAGCACACCTTCTCGATGAGTAGAGTGGGCGAGGTGTGGCAATCAGTTGGGTTGCATGGGCAGGGCAAGCAAGCCAGAGAGTGAGATATAGGCCCCGCCAGTGGTCGGAACTACCGGCTGGGCCTATTATTCACAACTTTGCAAGACAGTTCCAGAAGCTACCGGTTCGCCCAAACCAGTAGTTTCTGGAACCGTCTTGCAAAGTTGTGAATAATTCTGTCCATGGTGCTGCAGAACTGGTTCTTAGCCTCTTCTCAGCTTGGTTTCTAAGTGCCATTAATCTGAAGCTCCTGGCCTGATGCTCTCTGCTACAATAATAAGGCACTCTTTCCTCTGACAGTGCTCCACCTAACCAAATCTGCAGTTATGAAGATTATCTCACTTCCACCCGGTGGTGAAATCTAATTCACCCCCTCACCGGTTCTGTGGGCGTGGCTTGTTGGTGGTGGGGGCATGTGACTGGTTGGTTGTGGCCAACTATTTTTTCACTTTCAGCTTTTTAAAAGCTTTTTAAAACATTTTTTTTCCCTGCCAGTTTGCCTGGCCTTTTAAAAATGCTTTAAAAAGTTGGGGCGGGGGAAGTTTCTGATGATCGCGCAGCTCATAGCTTTTGATCCTTGAAAGCTTTTTTTTTTTACTACCAGTTCGCAGAACCAAAGATTATCGTCCCTACCGTTTCAGCTGAACTGGGCCAAACTGGGAGGATTTCACCCCTGCTTCTGCCTCACTCAAGAAAAACAAACAAACCCCACGAAACCTAACAGTGTGGATGAAAGGGGAAGCTGGCAAAAGAGGTGACAATGACAACCCTCCCTCCCCCCCTTTATATTTCGGCTACCTGGATTACAAAAACCCAAACCACTAGGGGTCTGCAAAGTCGGCTCTTTTAAGACTGGTGGACTTCAACTCCCAGAATTCCCCAGCCAGCATAACTCTGGGAGTTGAAGTCCACCAGTCTTAAAAGAGCCGACTTTGCAGACCCCTGCGGTGGCAAAGGAAAAATCCTTTACAGCCATCTAGTGGTCATTTGTATCTTTGCAGCCCAGATACAGCAGCTTGGGGGCAGCTACAAAAAGATTACGTTTGCATTTCACTTATAGATCAGATTAACAGTTGGAAGGGACCTTGCAGGTCATCTAGTCCAACCCCCTGCCCAAGCAGGAGACCCTATATCTGCCTCTACCTAGGATCGAACTCCCAACCTCCTGTTTGTTAGGTCCTTAAGCACAGAAGGTAGAAAAAGAGGCAAGACAAGAGTTCCCACCAATGAAGAAATGAAAAGGCTGCATTTTAAGAAAGATTCTATCTTTGCAGCAATACGCTGCACCTTAGTCAGAAATAATCAGCTCACTCTCCAGTGTGGGAACATAGCAATCTGGGGTTGTTTTCAAACAGATGTAGGAGCCTCTAATGGTAGGATAGAGATATTCATGGGCTATGTTAGAATTTGGCTTATATAAAGTAACACTCTGATAACCACACAATGTGTGGATCAAAACAGCTCTATACTCCTCTGAGATCACCAGTGAGAAAGATTTGCTTTATGAAAGAATGCAAAGCCCACAAAAGTTTATATCACAGTTGTTAATCCCTTTGGAATCTCATGGGAGGCTGAGAGCGTTTCATTAAAACGTCTTAAAATTTGAGAAGGGGGGGGGGGAGAGAAAGGGACTTCTGTTTCTTTAAATGGGAATTACAGGGCTCTCTTCATATAGGCACTTTGACAAGCACTGCTGTCATACAAACCTACCTCCAATCAGAATCTTCCCTTTACTTTCAAAAAAACATCACCACCAATCAGCAGCGGTCATTGTAAGCAGGCATCCTGCTCTTGAATTTGGCATCATATCAAAAATGTCAGAAGCCGCAGCTATGTGGAGATGAATTTGGCCTCGTGCAGAGAACAATCCCATTAGAGCAGGGATGTCCAAATTTGGGAACTATGCTGGCTGGGGAATTCTGGGAGTTGAAGTCCACAAGTCTTAAAGTTCCCAAGTTTGGACATCCCTGCATTAGAGTATCGCAAACTCTGAACTAGGTTTGACTTCATGTTAGGGATAACTTTTTTTAAAAAACAGAAATATAAAAAAAATCTTAATTATACAGTATAAGATTACCATTATCCAGTTTACAGAATTTTAGGAAATCACTAGATGGCAGCAAACATTAAAAAAAACAACTATTTGTTGCCATCTAATGGACGCCCATTCTTTTGCAATCTGATAGCCTTATAATCTCCATGAATTCTTGTTGATTAAGTTATTGATAAACTTTGCGCATATTCTCCTAAGAATAACTGAAGTACTGCTCCAGGGAACAAATCCCTATTTTGTTGCATCTTTCTCCCCATTTCCCCATAGTTTAGATTCAGAATTCAGAATGTCCTGCAAACATCCAAAATTGGAGCAGGGATTTCAAAGCAATCTTAACATCTATCTTGGACAATCTAGCAAAAGCCACAAGGGTTGGATATAGCAAGCACTTGGCTTGTAGACCAACAGGAAACCTGAGATCTGCAGATCGTATTGGCAAAAACTACATGGTTGTTTTTGACTCTACCAGGAGTTCAGCTTAGCTCAAGTAAGTTTTAACTGACTATGTAAAAATGGTGGGGGGGGGGGGGGGGGTGCATTTTTTTCATTACTAATTATTCCTTTTGAAGAACTCTTGATACATTTCCACCAATAGCAACATTCTTCCAGAACATAATCTGGGGGGGGGGGGGGGGGTTAGAGAACTAGAAAGAGGTCAGGAGAGGCTTCTGCCTCCCTCTGCCTTGCTCTTTGCTAAATGGCGTAGAGAATAGGTGAGGAAGGGCCTGCAGATTTTTATTTTCCAGATGTTACATCTATCCATTACTTCTTGTCCTGCCTTCAGGTCTTTAACCCCTCTTCTTTGTGGCTACTCCTTAGATAATGGAATTCTGCTATCATGTTACCCTTAGTCTTTCTTTTCATTAAACTAAAAGGTAAAGGTTTCCCCCGCACATGCGTTCTAATTGTTCCCGACTCTAGGGGGCAGTGCTCATCTCTGTTTCTAAGTCGAAGAGCCAGCGCTCTTCATGGTCATGTAGCCGGCATGACTAAATGCTGAAGGCGCATGGAACACTGTTACCTTCCCACCAAAGGTGGCCCCTATTTTTCTACTTGCGTTTTTTATGTGCTTTCGAACTGCTAGGTGGGCAGAAGCTAGAACAAGTAATGGGAGCTCACTCCATTACGCAGAGCTACAGATTCAAACCGTCGAACTGCTGACCTTTCTGATGGACAAGCTCAGCGTCTTAGCCAATGAGCCACCTTTGTGACCAATTTACATTATCTATAATTTAAATGTCTATATTAAAAGGTACAGAACTCTATAAAGCCACTTTAACAAGTCTGGTTAATGAGCAAGAATAGTCCCTAAGGGCATGGCATTTTATTGTTCAAACGTTTACAGTTCTATGTACTAAAAATAGTGGAAAAGAGACAGAAAATAGGACACCAGGGGAGTCTTTGATTCTGCACGGAGGACATACCATAACTTTGCAGATGGATTATGTATGCAATTAGAATGATTCTGAGCCTGTGGTAAGTATGGCATGTCCAACCCTTCCCTTCTCCTTTTTCTGCAATTTCAGATTACCGCAGCATACAAGATATTTTAAATGGCAAAATTGCCAGATTTCATGTATGCAACATTGACACATCTTTCAACATGGCTTTGATTTGCCTTTGGGTGACTCCCTTTTCCACAATATCCATGCTTGTTGTTTCTATTTGGCAAGGTGTTGAATCTCAGCATCCATAACTGGCAAATCTCAAACAAATCACACCGTCCTTTTCTAAACATTCACAAATGAAGAATAACACACAGCAATGGCTGGGACATTTGCCGTGAATGTCAATCTACTAGAACAGCACGTGCTTTTCATATTTCCTTATGTTCTTTTAATGTCAGCAACAGCTTACCTGCTTTGACCTCATATCTTCTGTTTGCTTTACTACCTCACCTCTCCTCTTGCTGGGCTGCTAGAAGATGCCAGACAAGAATGGAGAAATGAATGTAAAATGTCATGAATTTAAGGCAGGGAAATGAAGTCTTTCATGTCATGGGATGAATGAGATATGCAAATGAAAGCACATAATGGCAGCTGTATTAATTCCGCATACGGAGCCCTCCTTTGTTTTTCTTTTGAAAAAGTTTTATTGGTTTTAACAATTTATGTTAGGAAAAGGGGTAAATAAGGTAATGAATAATATTTGGAGCTTCCACATCGGATCTGATGACCGCCTCCGAGTCTTCATACATATTCAATTAAAAAGAAATTATCAAGGGGAAGGGGTACATACATTTTAAAATCATAAGTTTTCATATTATTTTATACATTCAATTACTTTGTACTATTGACGTCCGTACAGGAATTACTAAAAAAAAATATAACAAATTATTTTTGCGATCTGAGCCTCTTTGCTATAATCTCTTCCTCCTCCCCCCCACCAGCAGGCGGACCCGTGGCTCCTCCCGTTCCCATCGGCATCCAGGATGAGGAATGTTTTTTTAAAAAAATATGCGCCTCTTCAACTGTTTTAATTCTAACTCTTCCTCCCTCCCAGAATACCAGCATCCCTTCCAGCATCAACCACTTGAACCACACCCCCTTTTTGAATAACGGAGCCCTCCTTTGTATCAGAATAATTTATTAAATCAATAATAATTTATTAAATAAATTAACTGGATTCACAATGCCCCCAACAAAAATGGATGCCTCTAATCACATAGTTCAGGGCCTTTTTCTTACATGCCAAGTAGAGGCATGAGGGATACCAAAACACAACCATGTAAAGTCACATCTACAGCTGAAAAAAGGAGCAGTTGCAACCATCATTTTAATTTTTGTATAGCCTCTACCCCATATATGCATCTGTTTACAGTGTTGCAGAAATGATCCTTTAGCTGACAGTTGGTGTTAACCTTGGTGATTTTTGTGTGGTTCAGTAGGTTTTGTGACCTACCTATGCTGCAAACCCAGAGTACCCAATGAGCCTAGAAAATGAGTGTGTCCAAATGAAGCATTGTTGCATGAGTTTTCCTGCTGTTTTACAAATCACAGCACACTATACTTCCCTGTATTCAATCGTCCTTGTCACAGTTGTCCCTCACGTTCCCATTTAATCAACAAAGGAAAATATTTGTAGTTTAGGGTTGAAAGGATGAGTCCTTGCTGCTCTCTGAGCTTTCTTGTTTTCTTGCAGATGTTTCATTACCCAAACTAGGTAACCTCATCAGTGCTAGTTTGGGTAATGAAACATCTGCAGGAAAATCACAAAGGTCGGAGAGCAGCGAGGACCCCTCATTCCCATTTCATGCCCACCATTTGCCAGTCTGAACTCTGGGTCACTCAGCCTCTATCATGACTGCAATTTGTTTGCGGGCTGTCTAGCAGGAATCTGGCTAGTAAATTCAATAGTCTGGCATAGAAATTGGATGGATGGATGGATGGATGGATGGATGGATGGATGGATGGATGGATGGATAGATAGATAGATAGATAGATAGATAGATAGATAGATAGATAGATAGATAGATAGATAGATAGATAGATAGATAGATAGATAGATAGATAGATAGATATAGATAGATAGATAGATAGATAGATAGATAGATAGATGTAAATAGGTAAATAGATGGACAGAGAGGTAGGCAGGTAGGTAGGTATGGATGAATAGACAAGATAGATAAATAGATAGATAGAGGCAAATAGGCAAATAGATGGACAGAGAGGTAGGTAGGTAGGTAGGGATGGACGGACAGACAGACAGACAGACAGACAGACAAACCACTATATATGCTGGACTAAGTGGGACTTTGCTTAAAATGAGGACAGCCCTCATGTTCATCCTGAATCCTCTGGAAGGGCTCTATCCACATTTATGTTGCTCTGTATCAAACACCATGCACCAATGAATCTTTACATCTATATTAGTCTTTATTTAAAAACATCCATTAACTGTATGCTTCTTTTTAATGATCTACAATAAAACCCATTAAAATGCAATTGAAACAAAAACATATACAGTGCAATTAAATCAGATTCAAAATAAAGGCTCCATATAAACTAGGAAACAGCCAGGCAGTCATTCAAAACTAAGAACTACAGTATAATTCAAATGCCAATTCAAAATCCTTGGATTCCACCCCCCCCCCCTCCCAAATCCTCACCTAACACTGACTTGATGCTAAAAGGGACACCAGTACAGCCCCACTGGGGAGGGAGTTTAAAAAAAATCTATGGGGGCAGCACAGAAAAAGTTATCCTGGGTAGTACAAGTACCCAGCTTACGACCACAAATTCACTGTTGCTAAGCGAGACATTTGTTAAGTGAGTTTTGCTCAGTTTTACAACCTTTCTTGCCCCAGTTCTTAAGCGAATCACTGCAATTGTTAAGTTAGTAACCTGGTTAAGTAAATCTGACTTCCCCTTTAACTTTGCTTGTTGGAAGGTCACAAAAGACACTGCAATGGTCATAAATATGAGTCAGTTGCCAAGCATCTGTTTTGATCAGGTGACCACAGGGAGGATGCAAGTGTGAAAAACAATCCCAAGTCGCTTTTTTCAGTGCCGTTGTAACCTTGAACGGTCACTAAACGAATTGTTGTAAGTCGAGGACTGCTTGCACCTGCTCTTTTAAAAAAAACAAACCTGAATTTCGTCCTCCGATTGACAAGCCTTCGTTTAGTGACTCTATGGAACGTCAAAAGCGGGAGAACTGGAGCTATACGAAGCATTGACTGCCGAGTGATGGGGCATTCCCTCCCCAATGCCCCCAATTCCTCCTCTTGCTTGCTCGCGCGAAGCTGCGCCTGCGAAGGGAGGTCTCCGGCCCCGGCTCTCCTCCTCCCGGGCGTTCCCAGCGCGCAAGCCCGCCCTTCCCTCGTTCCGTTCTCGGCCTGCTTCTGCTTTCTCCCTTCCCCGTCGCCCACTTCCGTCTCGATCGTCCGGAGAGCCCCCACTTTGCGCCGGGGAGCTCCAGGGGGCAGCGCCCGGGCAAGCGATGCCACCCTGACCGCCGGATGGAGCGCGGAGCCCTGAGGCTGGTAAGGCCGGCTCCCGTTCGCGCCGCGGTGGTTTTTGCGTAATTGCGCGCGGTTGCCTCTCGCCGCCCGGGTAGCTGGGAAACGTTAGCCGAGGGCGAGGTGCCAAGCGACCCCTACAGGGGAGTCGGGGGTACTGTGGGAGGGAAAGAGCGAAGAGGGAGCCCCGAGGGGAGAAGGCGAGAGGAGAGATCCGGGCGGAAAGTGGGAGACTGCCCGTGCCCCGCTCCGCAGACTCGGGGTATGTGAGTCGTTTGAAGGCAGAGAGGCTGCCCTTTGCTGTGGGGGGATCGGCGAGGGGGAACGAGATGGCGTGAATGCAAAGTGGCTGCAGGAGAGGGGAAGGAAGGAAGCCAGGGAGATGCAACCCCTAAGGAGAGGGGGCGCTATAGCCATCATCACCCTTTTCCAGCACTGTGGCGTGCTGGCTGGGGAGGATGGGAGGTCCAGTAGAGTAGAGTAGAGTAGAGTAGAGTAGAGTAGAGTAGAGTAGAGTAGAGTAGAGTAGAATAGAATTCTTTATTGACTCAGGGTGATTGGACACACAAGGAATTTGTCTTTGGTGCATAGGCTCTCGGTGTACATAAAAGGACAAGATAACAACACTTAATGATAGTCTTTGGGCACAAATAAGCAATCGGGAAACAATCAATGCCAATATAAATCGTAAGGATACAAGCCATAAAGCCACAGTCATCTATAGTCAAATATATCCCGCGAGTAGCTGATAGGGAAACACCAACTAGTTGGGCGAGGGGTTTGGAGGCGTCAGAAAAGCGGGCTGCGTTTCCGAAGGCGAGGAAGCAACCAAAGCTGCAGGGAAGCGACCGCGCCAGGGAGAGTAACGGGAGGGCAAAAAGCAATAACGGGAGGTGAAAGAGCCGGGCAAACGGTCTAGTAGTAGTAGTAGTAGACGACTCACTTTGCGGGGGTGACGCAGGCTGAGAAAGGGGGCCGTTCTCTGGAGCAGCCAAAGCGGCTGTAAGAGAGAGAGAGAGAGATATGAGGTGCTTGAACGGGGTGGGGGGTGGGGGAGAGAGAGAAGCTTCTCTCGGCTAACGGAGGGGTGGCTGGTGGGACTCGAGCGAAGGAGCAGCGCTGTGTGCCCGGCGCGGATTTGTCAGGTGGATGTGAAGGCGGCGTTCACGTGTGGATCGGGGGAGGGGGGAAGAGGGAGGGGGGGTTGACTAGCCGAGGGAGGGAATCCAGACGGAGGAGAGTAAAACCGGAGGCGGCTCACCTCTGCGCTCCCCCCCCCCTTTCTGGGGCCGCCCCTTAGAGATGTTAATATCGTTCCAGTCCTCTTTCCTGCCCCCCCCCCCAACACTCCGCTCGAGACCCCGGCCCCGAGACGGAGGGCTGTAACAAAAGCCTCGTCTGTGGGGCCCTGGCGGGATTGCTGAAAGCGGCGGCGGCGACAGCAGCAGCAGAAGAAGAAGCGGGAAGGGTGACGTGTAGTTCCTGAGGCAGGTGAGACTTCGAGGTCGGGGCAGTGGGGGGGGGGGGGAGAGAGAGAGAGAGAGAGAGAGAGGTTGTCCGGGACGCAGCTTGGGAGGACCCGGCGCCTCGTTCTCCCGGCACTTCAGAATAAAACTCCCGCTGGAAAGGGAGCCCGCTTCTCCCTTTAACGTCGCCTCCGGAAGCTTTCGGGGGCTCCCCGGCCCTCTTCCCACTTGGAAGGTGCTGCGTCTTTCTTTCTCCAGCGCTCTCGGAAGCCCACCTGGCTCCTGAAAAAAAGCCCGAAGGTGAACGCTCTCCCCCCCCCCCCCTTCGTTGTCGTTTTGACTTGGACAATAGAGAAAGGGGGGGGAGGACTAGTCAGTTTCATTGTTTGTCAATTGCGCGCCGCTGTAATCTCCTCTGGTAGCTATAAAGAAGTAACGTTCTTGCGAGGGGGAGACAGTCAGGAAGGGGATTGTTTAGCTTTAGCAAAAGCTTTTTTTTAGGGGGGGGTGTTTGTTCATTATTTGCTCCTCCTTAGAAAAAAAAAGTTGAATGCCTCTTTGTGTTTGTGCCTCTGTGGGAAAGTCAGGCAACTTAAAATGCCGGGCTGCCTAACTAAGAACTGCAACTTGATCGGTGGCGTTCACAGCTTGCTCTTTAAGTAACTTCAGAGGAAGGGCTTGTGATTGGGCAGGTGGGGCAGAGGGAGAAAGGTAGATCTTCCAAGCTTTAGGAGGTAGCAAAGTTTCTATCTTCCAGGAAAAAAAGAGGAGGATCAAATCAACTATGAAATAATAGAAGTGCTATACTCTCATGGCTTCGTAATATCTCTTATCTCCTTCATCCCCAATACTCTAATTTCTTTCAATTTTTTCACACTTGGAGTAAAAAAAAAAAGGCATGAGCAGCATCTTTTTCAGCACAGCTAAAGAGGTGGGGAAAAAGTTTATACAGTAATATGTTCCTACAAGTCATTTACTAGTGAACTAACCATGAGTTACTCAACTAATGTAATTTGGAGGGAGGGGGTTGGATTGAGTTCACACAATATATTGGGCTAAAATATGCCTGGCTAGTTTGTGTTTCAGTGATTGAGTTCTTCTAATAACATTACCGTAGATTGGGTAAAAATGAAAATGGATCTGTTGTTTTAGTATTTTGTGTAAACGAAGCCCTCAGATTAAGCTAAGATTTGTGGGAGCATAACACGGAACAAATAATTCATTCACATTTAATACGGTGTGTGCATGACCTGAGTGCATCCTTTGTTTGTGTGAATGTGCTTTATTGACTACATGAGCTTGTTCCTTGGCATCTTTAAACATTTATGTCAGCTTTGCCAAATTCTGCTAAGGAAAATATTGCAACTCTAATGTTTCCAAGTTGTCAGAATCTCAGTGTTTGAAGCAAACTCTCCGATAGGCTGAAGAACAAAAGATTATTCAGAATTACAGTATGGAAAATCTGATAATCATGTAATTGTTATTCCTGGACACAAATGGGAGCTTGTAGGACAAGGAGGGTCCCCCCACTGCATCTTCCCTCCCCTCTCCAGATCACCTTTTGAAAGTAGAGGGGGGTTTGTTTGTCTTTGAGGTTTTTCTCATGAGGATTGGGTGAGTTAATTGCTCCATAGTACCCTTCTCTATAGGGACGCGGTGGCTCAGTGGCTAAGATGCTGAGCTTGTTGATCAGAAAGGTCAGCAGTTTGGCAGTTCAAATCCCTAGTGCCACATAACAGAGTGAGCTCCCAACCTAGCAGTTCAAAAGCATGTAAAAATGCAAGTAGAAAAATTGGAACCACCCTTGGTAGGAAGGTAACAGCATTCCGTGCACCTTCAGCATTTAGTCATGCCGGCCACATGACTATGGAGACATCTTTGGACAGCACTGGCGCTTAGGCTTTGAAACGGAGATGAGCACCGCCCCCTAGAGCCAGGAACGACTAGCACAGATGTGCAAGGGGAATCTTTACCTTCCCCTTCTCTAATTTCCATTCACATTTCAGAGAATGAAAACTGTTGGGTCTGTGGGTTCCCCCTTCCCCTTATTAGAGGAAAGGTTTATTATGGAAAGACCCCATTACAAATGAAAACATTTACATATTCACAGTGTTCAAGTCTGCTTCAGGGCTATTATCATAAATTTTCTAGGGCTTTCCAGGCAACTATATCTTTGGCTGAGCTTTCCTGGAACTCAGCCTGGTTAATCAACCCTCTTTCTTTGCAAATGCAAAAGAGGGTTTTCAAATTATTGGAAGTATTGCCTGGCCTGAATTAGTGGGAGGGGGGAACATGGGGATGGCAGTGATAAATGTTCGACTGGCTGGCACTGGGTGGTGCGAATGATTGCTCTGCTCAGCAAATGAGGACAGTTATCAGCTGTAAAACTGACTTTCTTGGTGACCCTTGAAGTGGCTTGTGACATGATTGACTGCCACCATGGGTGCTGCATGCTCCTTTGTGTTCTGAGCTTCCCCTTAGAGATTTTCATCCTGTGTTGCTCTGCCGAAGCTTCTCCAGGCAATTTGTGTTCCATTTATGAGACCAGAGGCATTGTAAAATAGCCGATACGTTGAAAATGGTTAGGAAACAAAATTGCATTTTGTCTGAATTATTCTCCTGTGCTCAGTTTTTTTATTACCTACTTGGTGGACACTTAGTAGCAACTTTTCTTTACGATACATATTGTGAAATGCGTCACACTGATTGTATGGTTGGTATCCTCATGATTTGCTGAATAAACAACAGTGTGTCCTTAGTGAGATACATAAACCCCAGCCATTGCTTCTGTAAGAGACTGTAATTTGTAGCCTAAAAGACTCATATTTGCTCAACCTGAACAATCTTTAGATCAGGATTGAAATGTTAGCGATAAAATGTAAAGCTAGTAAACCATATTTTAGCTCAGGATTAGTAGAGTTAGGCCTGGGTGCACATATTGTGTGCAGCCAGATCAGTACAGGGTGATAACTACTTACCGGTAGTTCAAAGCAAAACAAGTTCTCCCATGAATGGGTCACCTCCTTCTATCTGAGAGATGTTGCAAATCTACCACAGTTACTCTTCACTTTCACTGAAATAGAATAGAAGGTTTCCTTCCAGATGACCAAACCACAGAACTGAGTATAACAGGTAGAAATTAATAAGATCAAGCTACATTTGTAAACAGGGGAATCTGAATTGATAAAACAGGGAAAAAGTCGCTATGTTGGTAAGGAAAGGAGATAAGAGTTATTTGTATTTTTCTGGTTTACTGGAGATCATCTTGCTTTGGGTCCTGTATTAAAAGGTATGGAATTATTCATTCATAAGACAGATTGCTTAGCCATAGTTTATTGAAGAAACTGGTGGCTGGATAATCCAAATATGTGAAGCCAAAGCCCATATACCGTTTATAATTTATCATACATGAAAATTAACAGTTTTCCATCATTTTCAGGAATACCCTGAAATAGACATAAAACAATGAAAACAACTATATTCCCCCCAAAAGTGGAACCCCTTCCCCAATCTCTGCTACATGCATAATTATCTCTATGCCTTCTATGGTCCATAAATCCTCAATGATGGTTCTTGGTCACCAAAATATGTTCTCTTGTGCTTAGCATTTTATATTTTAATCTAGTTAAATAACCTAAATGTGATATACTGCATGAACTCGTCCTACAGCTGGGTTCACATAATACAATAGGCCATAGTTTCAAATGCAAATGCCAAGTCTTATGCAACATGCTAAAGCAAACCAGCCATATGTTGGCTCACTTCAATCTATGAACCCAGTTAGAATCTGACTTTCTAATCAAGGAGATAAAAGTCTAGTTTCCTTTGGTGAATATAAATGTCTTCCTGGTAACCACCCTGAAGTGGTCTTTGTTCTCTCTTTAATCCAGCCCGTTAGGACTGTGCAACACTTCAGATTCAAAGACCCAAAAGTGCTTTGAAAGGTAAAGGATGCTAATGTAAATCCATCTGCCATTTGTTAAACTAAGTACTTCTTTTTCTGAGATTAAGGCAGTGCTTCTCAAATGGGGGGGCGCGAGGCTCCGTAAAGGGGGGCGCGTTTGACCTTGGCAAACACTGTCATAACAAGCCAAGCCCCGTGTTTATGTCTCTGTGACTGCGCATGCTCCTCCCTTTCGAGGAGAACAGACCCGATTGGATAGACATGATGCTCTATCCTGATTAGCCAAACCCACCCGTGTGACTTTTAGACCCGGATGATACTATTTACAGTTGCGCGGGGGGCGCGAAATGTTTTCTTCTTCCTAGGGGGGCATGACAGAAAATAATTGAGAAGCACTGGATTAAGGGGACATGTTTGCTTTAAGGAGTTGGCGATAGGTAACAGCGATTGTACAGCCCGGTATCCTGAAATATCATTTTGCTTTTGAATTTGAAGTACTACTGGGCCGGCCAGCCACAAATGACTAATATGAAAACGTATGACTAGAAAAGTTGATAGAAACCTGGATGGCTCACCACAGACTAGGTGTTCCTTGCTCAGTGTCTTCCCCATGTACAGCTGAAGCAGCCGGAGGTGATGGAACTTCAAATCTAAGTTATTGGGGTAGAGCAGGGGCCTCCAAACTTGGTAACTTTATGACTTATGGACTTCAACTTCCAGAACTCTTCAGTCAGCGTGTAGCAATTTGGCAACTTTACAACTTATGGAATTTGGACAGGGATGAAATTCAGCAGGTTCTGACCAGTTTTGGAGAACTGGTAGAGGAAATTTTGAGGAGTTCAGACAACCGGCAAATACCACCTCTGACTGGCCCCAGAGTGGGGTGGGGATGGAGATTTTGCAATATCCTTCCCCTGGAGTAGGGTGGGCTCCAGCTGCTGCTACTGCTGGTTTGCTCAGAATTGTGTTGTGCGTGGATGCTCACTTGATGCGGGCAATGCGCGCATGCACAGTATAAAAATAAGATGGCGGCAGCATAGGCGCGAGTGATGGTGGCGCGAGAGAACCAGTTCGGAGGCATGGCAGGCCAGGTTACTACCTACTCAGCTGAACTGGTAGAAACCCACCTCTGGTGGGAATTGAGATTTTGCAGTATCCTTCCCCTCCCACACTCACCAAGCCACACCCACTGAACTGATAGGAAAAAGATTTGAATTTCACCACTGAGTTTGGAGAGCCCTGGGGTAGAGGGACCAACACATTACAGCAGACTGTCTGCACCAGAAAGATCCTGTGGCTCTGCCCACTTTCACAAACCAGTGTCTGAACTGCTTGAAACAACTCTTACAAAGTTCTGCTGGTAAAAATCAAATACCTGATGGTTGGGAATTGCCTGACTTCTTGACAATTAATCCCACCTGCAGCCAGCAACATAATAACTGAGAGCAGTGGGAAACCGCAGAATGATTTTCCTGGCTTGGAAGAGCTAACTAGGTTTGTTTTGGAGAGCAACATTATCATCAGAACTCCATAGAAATTTGTTCGTTTAAAAATGGTTAAGTTTTGGCAAATCAAGCCCAGTTTCATGGATGGAGAGTCACAGGAGAGCTAGTTTAGCAGCACCACAGGGATTCTATGGGTGAGATATTCAGAGTAATTTTTTTTTTATGGGGGACTGGGAATAGGAGGCCAAACCTTCCCCAGCTTTAAAGGGTAAGGATTTAATCTTTGCTGATACTTTGGGAAGGGCCTCAAGGACTGAAATGGGAGGAACTGACTTCCAGCAACTTCTCAGTCTGATCCTCTCTCCAAGATGACAAAGCAGCTAAAATGGGGGGGAAATTAATTCGCCTTAGCATGGGAGATGGGGTGTTAAAAGGGAATATGAAAAGTCATGCTGCTGCCAAAATGTCTTTATTGTAACACTGAATTTCAATTTAGGGGTTCTGGAGCCCCCCTCCACCCCCAAAAGGGTGCTGCTGGGTGGATTTCATGCAAGATATTGTCCCTTGCTTTATCCAAATCTGAAGTGAAGGGTTGAGCCTGGGGAAATCAGCTTAGTGCTCTTCCAGTCAATTTGCTAGCTTTTCACAGACAAGATTTTGATGCCTTTGAGGGAGAAGCATTTTCAAACCATGATTGTGTTTGCACATGCACACTCCTGATTGAGTGAATAATATGTACAAAGTTCCAGTTTATTGTCCCCCAGATAGGTGGCTTTTTAACTGAAGCTGCAGGCTTACAATGTAGTGGCAACCCAAAATAACTGCCATGTTGGATTGTTTATCAAACAATCCTCAGATTAGATCAAGCAACCAATTATGTTCCTCTGGATAGTGACATGGGGACATATACATTTAATAAATAGAATGATCCAGGAAGCAATTTGGGCTTCAAATGTCATAAAAAGTCTAGCCTATTGAAAAGTTTTATGGAATGGGTTCATCTGTATAAAAATAGATCCATATACCATGTTTCCTTGAAAATAAGCCAGGGTCTTATTTTCTTTTGACCCCCAAAATAAGCGCTTGGCCTTATTTTCAGGGAGGTCTTATTATTTTTGAGGTGCAGGAGGCAGTGAACGTGGTCTCCTCATGACTGCTGCTGTGTTGCAATATTTTTGGGGAGACGAAATTATTATTTTTGGAGAAGGACTTATTTTAGCGCATGTGCTGAAAAGCCCAGCTGGACTTATTATCCAGGGAGGTCTTATTTTCAGGGAAACAGGGTATGTGCTGGTGAATTGAGTTGGCTGGCGACATTAAATTTAAATGCACAGAATAATTGAGGTGGGGAGTAGAGCATATTTTGTAAACAGAACTAATATTTCACGCATCTGGAAGACCTCCAAATAGGGGGGGGGGATATTTTGAAGGATAAAAGTAGCAACACAGCTTGGCAACATACCAGAAGTGGTACAAAATCTGTTGGGAGAATTTGTGTCATTTCACATCTGTCGGGAAAATATGCAGCCTTAGATGCCTGGAGCTTTCTGGGAAGGTGAAGATTCTAGGGGTGGAATGATTATTGCAAAGTGCTGGGATGAGGGATAGGGCTTCGTCTTTCAGGGTGGGATTTTAAGAGAAGATTTAAGATTCTTAGTTGTAATCCTAAAATAGGCTTAATTAGCATTTACACTGTTGTTTCCTACCTCAAAATGGCAGGACTCTGCTGCTGATTGTCACTAATCATAAATACAGGAAGATATAGAAAAAGGGTCTTGGGTTGCTTACTTACTTAGGTCAGGGGTCTGCAAAGTCGGCTCTTTTAAGACTGGTGGACTTCAACTCCAGTCTTAAAAGAGCCGACTTTGCAGACCCCTGACTTAGGTAATAGGAAGACTGTTTAGTGTATGACTTGTTGTCAAATAATCATGTCCCTTTTAAGTAGTTTGGGGATATTTTGATTTGTGTGTGTGTGTGTGTGTGTATAGTTCCTCATCACTTTTGCTCAATTCTGTTGCTGGTCCAGCTGTTTGCCCCTGAGGTGTTCCAAATATTTAGAAGGCTTTTATGCATGGTGCTATTCAGCCAGTTCTATCCGTTTCGGGCGACCTGGTAGCGGTGGAAGCGGGAGGCTCTGCCCGCCCACCCAGACTTCATCACGTCCTGGTTTTGACATTGTGCGCAAGCGCGGAAGGTCCTGTGCATGCAATGAGGTGGCACAGTGTTCACATTTGCGAACTGGTAGCAAATGTAACTTGATTTCACCCCAGTTTTTATGTTCCTTTGAATGGAAGCAGAATTCTCTGCATCTTTTCCTCCCTTTTGCAGACTTTTAAGTAAATCTGCGGGATCGGATTCTGCCCCATACATCTCTGCGGCCGATCCGCTCCCACAGAGAGGGACTTCTTCAGGTGCCGTCCACTAGGCTATGCCAGCGGGCGACGCCCAGGGGAAGGGCCTTCTCTGTGGCGGGCCCAGCCCTCTGGAACAACCTTCCCCCCGAAATTAGAACAACTACGGACCTCCGCTCCTTCCGTCAAAAATTGAAAACGCACTTTTTCTGCTTGGCCGGCCTAGGTTAGTCTTCCGTTTTTAACTGGGTTTTTAGGGGGGTGTAGTTTAGTTTTAGTATAGTGGGTTTTAGCGCAGGGACAATTTGTTTAATTCTTATTTTAGCTATTTATGTATTTTATATCTGCTTTTTTAACTTCCCTGTGCACCGCTCCGAGTCCCTTTGGGGAGAGGAGGCGGTCTATAAATAAAATTATTATTGTTATTATTATTATTATTAAATGTTGATTTAAAATAAGCCAACTCTATTATTGTTAATAGTTTCTGGAACTCCCTTATCAACTCAATCACCTACCTGTTTCTGAGCTTTCATTGGATCTTTTAAGTTTGCAGTGGATTTGATCTTTACACTTTAATAAGCATTTCTCATAGTCCTGACAGTTGATAATTTCTTTTGTGTTCTCTTTCCTTGCTGAATTAAGACTGAAAAGAAATATTCCACACCTAGAACCCCCTTTCCTAATCCTTCAGATGAGTTGGTGACTGTTTCCATCATTACCCAGCCTCTATTGATGGAAATGTAGGCAAACCATCTGAAGGACACTGAGTAAGGGAAGACTATTCTGAGTGTATAATTTTTGGCTTCACTCTTAACTCAGGAATGAGAAAGAGAAAAGAAAAAGTATTTTAAAATAATCGAGGAGTGATTTGATGGCTAAACATGACTCCAGTTTTATACGTGTTTTCTCTGAATGGGTGAGCTTGGCTAATGAATGAATGTCCAGATGTGTATATACTCACACTAAACTAATACAAAGTATTTCACCTAGGTGCTTTACAATATCTGAGTCCAGTGCTTTGCACTGGAACTAGCAGCAACCTCCAGTAGCTGTGGCAGTGAATCCATCCCCCCCCCCCCCATTTCTCTGCCATCTGGAATCATTTTAAAGTTAAAACTTTGCAAATGACAGCAATTGTTTCACTGTATCTAAGCTTGATGTACTGCATGCTCTCTCTCTCTCTCTCTCTCTCTCTCTCTCTCTCTCTCTCTCTCTCTGTGTGTGTGTAAATATATACCAATATGTAATTGAATGCCTTGTGTCTTTACTTCTTTTCACCTTCTGTCCTATTAGAAAGATTATAGTTTCATTATAGTTCCCAGGGGCTTTGAAAGCAACTTCTAAGTCTTCCAAAGACCCATGCCAATGCTTGATTTAAGGGTAAGAGGCGTTTTCAGGGCAGCTGATACGAGGAACTTGCTTGGCAAGCTTATCTAGCTGAGCACTTTATTCCAAGTTCTCCTATGTTCTGAGATGCTTATAAGCTTTTGTTTTGCTTTGTTTGGATTTTGAGGTTGGGCATCCCAGGTTATGCAAGGATGGAGGACTGAATGGAGTTTGGGAGGCTTACTTTAGTGGCAAGGATGGGGAAGGGGAATCTGTTGACATAAACCAGGAGTCTCCAAATTTGAAACTTTAAAACTTGTGAACATCAACTCCCAGAATTCCAGCTATGTTGGCTGAGGAGTTCTGGGAGTTGAAGTTCACAAGTCTTAAAAGTTGCTAAGTTTGGACACCTCTGTCATAAACTATTGGGAAGGTCCCTTGAGCAAATTTGGTGTTTGCCATTGTTCTGTCCCTGCAGTTTTCTCCTGGACCAGCTTTGCCTGGCACCTGATCACACTGCATCTATTTGTGTATTTCTAGATAGGTTGTTATTGAGGGTTGGCCCTGTCCAAACACTCCAGCCATGTTCTCAGCCATTGGGCTATCTGGAGGAAAGATACAAGCCTGCCCATAAATACTGACAAAGGCTCCTGGGCGGTGGAATGAAACAACCTTCCCTTTGGTTGGTGCCACAAAGAAGAGGGAGCCAAACTATTCTCCAAGGCACCTGGGGGCAGGACAAGAAGCAACGGGTGGAAACTAATCAAGGAGAGAAGCAACTTAGAACTAAGGAGAAATTTCCTGACAGTTAGAACAATTAACCTCTGGAACAGTTTGCCTCCAGAAGTTGTGAATGCCCCAACCCTGGAAGTCTTCAAAAAGATGTTAGATAGCCATTTGTCTGAAATGGTATAAGGTTCCTGCCCACGCAGGGGGTTGGAATAGATGACCTCCAAGGTCCCTTCCAACTCTGCTATTGTATTGTATTGTATTATTGGTTATTTCTTCATGTAATAGAATTAATTTTGTAAGGTCTGCAGCTTACACTTGAAACACCAAGGAGTTTACATGGGTAACCTCCCTAATGTTAGGGATCCTACTTTTTTTTTTTTAATTTTTATCCTGCTTTTATTTCTTTAAAAGTAACTCAAGAAGGCAAACATACATAATACTAGTGTGGATTGGGCTGAAAGAGAGTAACTCAAAGTCACTCAGTTGACTTCCGTGCTTAAGGCAGAATTAGAACTCACAATCTCCTGATTTCTAGGCCAACACCTTCGCCATTGGCTCTTTCATGTACCCTCTTTGCATATCCCCCCACCCCATCCCCAACTTGGGTTGTTAATGTTGAGTTGCAAAAGACTGATGAGTAATGAACACACTGAACCATAGAGGTGTGTAATGAACATCTGAATGATAGAGAGGAGGGAGAAATAGTGTTTCTCAAACTTGGCCACTTTAAGATGTGTGGTTGGCTGGGGAATTATGGGAATTGAAGTCCCCATAGCTTAAAATTGCCAAGTTTGAAAAATAGTGAACTATAATCTGAACTGTTTTTCTTCTTTTTAGGAGCATTGTTTTCCAAATGGACTCTTAAACTTTCTGGACTTACAATAAATGTATTATGAATTCGGAGTGCCCCTTGTGAGTCTCCCCATAGAGGCCATGACTGGTGACAAACCAACATCCATTATCACAAGAAACATTGGTGATGTTGTATCCACCTGCGTATCTCTACATACACGTTTCCTTTTTTTTTTCCTGGGCACATGGGCACCAGGGGTGGTTTCTGGTGTGCTTTACTGCTGGTTCGCTCGTGCGTGTGTGCGCAGTTCAATAAACATTGTTCTGCACATGCATAGAACTCCAAAAGAAGATGCAGCGACTGCGACCGGGGAACTGGTTCGGGGGTGTGGCAGGCCTGGGTCACTGCCGGTTCCAGCAACCCAGGCTGCCATACCGCTACCAGTTTGGCTGAACCATGCCGAACCCACCTCTGATGGGCACACTTCCAAGCAATTTGTAACCAGTTTGCCCCCCTCCCTGCTCCCCTTGGGATATCTTTGAGTTTCTTGTAGTTTCTTAGAGATAAGATGAGAGAGGAAGGTGGCACTTTGTATCACACTTAGCTTCCCATTTATTACTTTTATGTAAAAAAAACCGCCTATACCAGTGGTCGACAAACCGCGGCTCGCGAGCCACAAGCGGCTTGTTGGCCCCTCGAGTGCGGCTCTTCCTCCACCTAGCCATGGGTAGACTCTGTCTGTTGCTTAGGCGGCTGCTGCTGCCCCCCGAGCCCTGCGACGCGCAGCTTCCGCCATCCGAGGTCGCCCAGCAGGCTCCCTCCGACGGCCACCTCGGCACACTTTCTGGGGCTACCTGCCACACGGGGCTGGGAGGGAGGTGGGCGTGCGGCGCCCGGACAGCCTCGGCGGCGCTTAAGGTAGCTGCAGCCTCGGGTGCTCCCCCCGCCCGCTCACTGCGGGAGGAGGCAGCCGTAGCCTCCCCAGCCGACATGCCAACCCCTCCGCTGCTTCCCGGGGGGGGGAGGGAGAGGGGGGGGGAGAGACTGACAGACACACAGAGAGAGAGAGAGAGACAGAGGGGGAGAGAGGGAGAGACAAACAGAGAGAGACAGAGAGAGGGAGGGAGAGAGGGAATCAGAGACGGACGGACAGACAGACAGACACACACACACACACACACACACATACAGAGTGACAGAGATGGGTGGAAGGAGGAGAGAGAGACAGATACAGAGAGAGACAGAGAGAGTCAAAAAGAAAAACAGAGAAAGAGAAAGAAAGAAAAATAGAAAGAAAAAGAAAGTGGGAGAGAGAGAAAGAAAGAAAGAAAGAAAGAAAGAAAGAAAGAAAGAAAGAAAGAAAGAAAGAAAACTTATGACCACAATTGAGCCCAAAATTTTGGTTGCTAAGCAAGACCGTCATTAAATGAGCTTCACCACATTTTCCAAGTTGGCCACGCCCACCCGGTCACATGACCACTGAGCCACTCCCACAAAACAGGCCACACCTTTTGGCTCTCAAAAGAAATTTCAGTCATGGTACTGTTGATATTTGGCTCTATTGACTAGTGAGTTTGCCCACCACTGGCCTATACCTTCAAAAGGTTCTGTGAGATTAGGAACATGCCAGTGTCAGAAAAGATGTGCAGCTTGCTGTAGACTTCTGGCTTACAGGGCTAAATAAAAGAGTGGGATAAAGAGTAAGAATAGAGGTTGTTTTCACATTTTGTCTCTGGTATGGTATGGCTATAGGCATAAATAACTTGGCACATAAAAATTGAAGTAAGAGTCTGCTTTGTATAAGCTGTGGATTTGTTTGCTAAAAGTTAAGTTTCATACGGAAATGCAGGTGTGTTACTATCAAAAAATGAATGCCTGGTTTTTATTGTGTGTGGGAACGAGTTGTGCTATGATCTGCAACTAGAACACTGAATAAATTGGCAATTCCCTGGACAACCTCCCCAAGGAAGAATAAGCAGTTGCTAGGAGACAGACCAATCTTTGCATGTCACCAGGACACTCACATGGCTTTATGCAGTTGTTCAGTGTACACTGTAAACTTGAGGCCGGCTTTCCAACTATTCAGACTGTTTTCTTAATCTGGGAGTTTGATCTTTCCTCAGTCATTCCAAAGTGTCCTTAGTTCCCCTGAAAAACCTTTCCCTTCCTTGCTGCTTATTTATTGGCTGTAAATAGCTGTTCTCCAATGATCTCAGGTGGCCTTGCATGGGATGACTATTCCTCTCAACTTTATTTACTAAAAAAAGAAAATCTCTTTTTGGGGAGTATTGCCCATATCTGCTCTGTTGGGTTCTAAAGTCCCTGGTTTCTGCTGTAACATACAGCATGTCAGGCCTGCAGCCATCTTTTCTTTTGGATCTTTGGCCTGACGCACTTTCTATTATTCTACTATGCAATTTCTATTGGGAGGAAATGGGAGGAGGGATTGTACGGCGTTAGATGCTATGTAGCCAAAACAAAATTCCTTCTAGAAAGCCAAGGTTATTCTTTGTCTTTGCACCACTGTACCTGACTGGAACGGGACGGGTGGAACTGCCAGCATGGCAGTGGGTGATTGGGCCACGTGATGGGCTTGTGGGTGTGAGGGCAAGATCTTGAACTTTCAACTGGGTGGGGAAAAACAGGAAGCTTTCAGATTCGGGTTTTCCCAGATGTGCCAATATGGCTCTCTTAATAAATTGGAACTTTGAGCTATACTTTGCCTTGGACTCTGATTTACTTTTGTCTGTATAAACTTTAAGCGAAATCCCACAGAAGTACTGTTGGAATAGTTTATCAGAAATCTGAGTTATGGATGTGCATTACGAGAGCAGGATGTAAATCTTTATATAAAACAAGGATAACTTTTATTGTCTGAAATGTGATCAAGCCTGAATCAATTCCTTCTTTCCATCAGTTAACTTCTATGCTGTGTCACACATCAAGCCTTACATATTTTGGGGTCAGGTTATTTGAAGGACCACATTTCCCCTGTTACATCCATCCAGCTCATTAGGACAGGAAGGCAGGGCATGTTTCAGATTCTGTTGATTAGGGATGGTCATCTGGTGGGACCACAAAAAGGGGGCCTCCTTGGTGGTGGCTCCTTCTTTATGGAACATCATTCCTGCTGAAATATACATACAATAGCAGAGTTGGAAGGGACCTTGGAAGTCACCTAGTCCAACTCCCTGCCCAGGCAGGAAGCCCTATACCATTTCAGACAAATGGCTATCCAACATCTTCTTAAAGACTTGCAGTGTTGGGGCATTCACAACTTCTGGAGGCAAGCTGTTCCACTGATTAATTGTTCTAATTGTCAGGAAATTTCTCCTCAGTTCTAAGTTGTTTCTCTCCTTGATTAGTTTCCACCCACTGCTTCTTGTTCTGCCCTTAGGTGCTTTAGAAAATAGTTTGACTCCCTCTTCTTTGTGGCGTCTCCTGAGTTATTGGAACACTGCTATCATGTCTCCTCTAGTCCTTCTTTTTACTAAACTAGACTAGTCCCTTAATCATCTTTGTTGCTCTTCTCTGCACTCTTTCTAGAGTCTCCACATCTTTTCTACATCGTGGCGACCAAAACTGGATGCCGTATTCCAAGTGTGGCCTTACCAAGGCCTTATAAAGTGGTATTAACACTTCACATGATCTTGATTCTATCCCTCTGTTTATGTAGCCTAGAACTGTGTTGGCTTTTTTGGCAGCTGCTGCACACTGCTGGCTCATATTTAAATATAGGTGGTACCTTGCTCAATAGTAGCAATTGTGAGAGGAATGGTTGTCCACTAGGATTCCAAGATTCCTCTCACAATTGCTACTATTGAGCAAGGTACCACCTATATTGTACCTGTGCATTTCATTTTTGTTGTCTAAATGTAGAACTTTACTCTTTTCACCATTGAATTTCATTTTATTAGATAGTGCCCAATGTTCAACTTTGTCAAGATCCTTCTGTATCTTAAGCCTTCTGGAGTGTTGGCTATTCCTGATAGGTATGGACCCTAATCGTGTTGCTTTTCTGAAACATGGTTTTGTCAGCAGTCCTGGGGACTACGAATGGAAACAGATCAAGTGACTGATTTGATTGTATTGTTGCTGCCATGGTGGAGATACAGGGGAATGGGGAATGGGTTTTATTATACGGTGGATTTTTAAATTTTGTAGACTGCCTGGTGTCACCTCTATGTGAGTTGGTAGTTATATAAATTTGTTTTTAATAAACAAAAACAAATGATTAAGTTCCTTGCTTATAGGATTGCCTTAAAAAGATTAAACATGAGTAAACTTTCTAAATGTAATTTCCCCATGACTAAGATGCCCATGAAACTATGTAAGCTGGCTTTGCACATTGCACTTTGTTATTTTGTTAATAAATGAGTTGGAAGGGACGTTGACGGTCTTCCAGTCCAACCCCCTGCTCAGGCAGGAAATAGCTTGACTCCCTCTTCTTTGTGGCAACCCCTGAGATATTGGAATAGTGCTATCATGTCTCCCCTAGTCCTTCTTTTCATTAAACTGGACCAGGGGTCTGCAAAGTCGGCTCTAGCATAGCTGGCTGGGGAATTCTGGGAGTTGAAGTCCACCAGTCTTAAAAGAGCCGACTTTGCAGACCCCTGAACTAGACATACCCAATTCCAGAAACTGGAGGCTAAATGTTTTAGCCTTCAGTCCCCTAATCATCTGCGCTGCTGTTCTTTCTAGAACAGGGGTCTCCAACCTTGGCAACTTTAAGACTTGTGGACATCAACTCCCGGAATTCCTCAGCCAGCAAAGCTGGCTGAGGAATTCCAGGAGTTGAAGTCCACAAGTCTTAAAGTTGCCAAGGTTGGAGATCTCTGTTCTAGAGTATTTTTATATCGTGGCGAACAAAACTGGATGCAATATTCCAAGTATGGCCTTACCAAGGCATTATAGAGTGCTATTAACATGTCACATGATCTTGATTTTAACCCTCTGTTAATGCAGCATAGAATTGTGTTGGCTTTTTTTGGCAGCTGCAGCTCACTGCTGATTTATATTTGATTGTCCACTAGGACTCCAAGATCCTGCTCACAATTACTGCTATTGAGGTACCACCTATACCAGTGATGGTGAACTTTTTTGTTCTTGCATGCCAAAATTGTGCCCATGCACGCAATAGCTCATGCACGCATGCCTCACAACCACAATACAGTGCTCCCCCACACACCTGCGCATGCAACCATCACCCCTGTGCATGCACTCACGGCCACCATCATCCCCACAAATGGAAATGAACCTCAGGGTTGCCCATCTGGAGGCTTTCTTGAAGCCTAGGGAGGGCAACAACGCAGTGGGCCTCCGCTGCCCCCCCCCTCGGAAGCCAGAAATGGATCATTTCTGAACTTCTGGTTGGCCTCCCCACCCTCTGAAGCTGGGGCGGGGAAAATGGCCTCCCCCGGCCCTCCAGAAGGTCAAATATCAGTTGGGCGGTGTGCACATGCACACTGGAGCTGACGGCTTGCGTGCCGGCAGATATGGCTCTGTGTGCCACATGTGACACACATGCCATAGGTTCGCCATCACGGACCCATACTATACCTGTGCATTTGGCTGTTCTTGCCTAAATGTATAACATTACTTATTAAGACAGTGATAAAGACCTGGTACAAAGACCCGTGAATTTTCTGGTATACAGCCGCGGAGGAGGGAACTGTCTCCCAAAGCATTTACTTTGATTCGGGTCTATCTGTTCCTGTAAATTTGTTTGTCTTTTTCCTGCTTTGACAAAGCCTTACTTCAAACACCTAGGGAGTCCATGAGATGCAAGGGGATGGTTTCTCCCTGCTTACCTCAGCTAATGCTCTTCAGAGGAACTGAAGACATCACTTGCTGGATGAATGGCTGGAGCTTCTGTTTAAGGAAGGAAATTGTTTACACAGAGACGTTCCCAAGTGCACCGCGTGTCTGCTTGAAGAAACTAATAGGAGCACATTCTACACTACTCCAGTAATGGGAATTCAAAGAGCATGTTATTACCATATGGCCCTGAATACAGGTGGAATATTCATGTGTAGCAAAGAGGCTTGTGTGCATCGATCTTCCTGTGCATTGATCTACTGATCACCTTGATTTACTGAGGGGCTCTGGGAGATGAAGTGCCAAAAGAGATGCATGGGCTACTATTGGATGAAGAAGTGTTTTTTGGTGAGACCAGTCTATCAGGGCAACAGAGGGGGTATTCAGCAGGTTCTGGCCAGTTCTGGAGAACTGGTAGCAGAAATTTTGAGTAGGTTGGAGAAACAGTAAATATCACCTCTGACTGGCTCCACTCCCATCTATTCTCTGCCTCCCGAGTCCCAGCTGATTGGGAGGAAATGGAGATTTTACAGTATCCATCCCCTGCCACGCCCACCAAGCCATGACACGCCCACCAAGCCACACCCACAGAACCGGTAGTAAAATTTTTTGAATCCCACCACTTCAGGGCAACCTGGTCTACCCAAATATGGGATGGAAGATACTGTTTCTACTTTCCCCTCTCAACCACAATCCAGCAGGCAGTTGCTTACGCGACAAACTTTTTTTGGGTTAAATTTAAATTTAAGGAAATAAAGGGAGAAATAAAGGGCGACACCCCCCACGCCCTCACACACAACTCAAAAATCATCTGGCCAGCAGGAGGCCCACATGCAATGTGGGGTAGATTTGAGCTGGGGCAATGGCTAGCGTGCCCACAGAGAGGTTCACCATTAGGGCTCTAGATATACAGGAATGTTTGTCTCCTACCAATGATGCTGCTGTAAACAAGCCAGATGAATTAAAAAACTGGTTAGTGATGAAATCTTGGAAAACAATATTTCATGCTAACCACTCGTGGTAAAAACATTAGCATCAATTGCACGTAGAGAAATTCACCCAAAATGTACAGACAACACCACTAATTAAAGGCAGAGTAGGCAATACAATATTTATGGGGATCTATGTCCCTGAGTATACCTCTATAATGTCTTGAACACTATTTGCCTCACCTGAACTGTGCGCCAGATTGTTTGTTTGTTTATTAAAAGCTAGAAAAGTGCCCCATTCAGGCATCCGGTCAGAAATGTCCATAACTAGAAAACTTCCGGTATCCGGCTCCAGCGGCGACGGGCGAGCCTAGGGCTCGCTCGCCGCTTTGTTGCCTTTTCTGCCCCCCCACGGGGGCGAAACTCTCCGGTTACCGGAGGTTTCCCGTAGGGTCGGCTCAGAGGGAGCGTCCCTCGTCACGGCGGTGGGGAGAGCGCTCCTCTCTGCGACCTAGGTGGAGAGGAACATGCTGCGGGGGTTTTTTCCTTCGCCAACGGCTGTCGGCGCCATTCGCTTTAATGGAGAGGGCTGAACGGAGAGACCGGGCGGATCACCGAGGCTTCAGCTGCGAGGGAGAGTGAGTTTAAAAGAACACCTTTTTTTTCCTTGCTGCCAGCCAGGCTGAACGGACTGGGAGGGGGGTGTTTATTTCTAAAAAAAAAACCCTCGGATTTAAGCGGCACGTTAAAATGGCTTCTCTGCAAAGAGAAAGTGGAAACTTTCACTCCGGACTGTCTTTAACAAGGGAAAGTGGAATGCGATTTTTTGCAACATTGTTTCTAGGTCTGGCTGGTTAAAAAATTCTTATTTTGCTACTCTCTCCCTCTGGCTCTGAGATGGGCGGTGGAAGTGGCTTTTCTTTGTCCCTGCCTGACTATTTCAACTAAGGAAAATTTCCAGCGTCTCTTTGAAAGCAGGACTCTCTCTGGATTTTTGAAAAAAAAAATTCTTTTGATGGATTTGTGATTTCTTCTCTGGAATACCTTCGTTATTACTATTTGCTGACCTGGGAAACTGTGTCTCTTTTGGTTTCTGAATTGTTTGCAACTTCACAGCCCTGAACTGAACTGAGCTCCTGATTTGCCCCACCAGCCCCACCCGGAAAACGCCATCTTGGTGGCAGTGACTCTAACTTTTAACCATGGCACAAGAAGCAGCACTTGTAAATTTGGAACAAAGGATGGCTTCTCTTGAAACCTCTATGCAAACTTTGATATCAGAAATAAAGGCCCAGAGGCCCGAAAATATTACCTTCAAGAAGGAGCTACTGGATACCCGGAAGCAAGTGTTGGAGAACACACAGAAGAATGAAGAACTGGAAGGGGGGTTGGAGGGGGCTAAGGGAGAGATTAAAAATGTTTCTAATGAGGTGGGGGAAATAAATGGGCATGTGTCTAGGATAGATATGGAAAGAATGACATATTTTTTGAGATTTCAGAATGTTCTTGAGGAATCTGGTGAATGCCTGCCTGATCTTATGAGTACAATTTTAGCAGACTATTTACATAAACCTAAGGATGAGATCAGGGGGGACATTGACCTAGCCTATAGAATTAATTCTGCATATGCCAGGATAAATGAAGTGCCTAGAGAGATACATGTGAAATTTGTTAGAAGGTCAACCAGAGAGGAAATCCTGAAAGCGCAGAGAGAGAAACCTCTAACTCATCAACAAAAAACGGTCACTATCTTGAAGCAGATCCCTAGAAAAATTAGAGATGCAAGAAGGAATTTTTCCTTCTTGTCTAAAACCTTGTTTGATCACGGCATTTGGTTGAAGTGGATGACACCTGAAGGGATGCTGGTGTTCTGGGAAGGAGGAAGAGTGAGGATTAAAACAGTTGCTGAGGCGGAAGCCTTTCTTAAAAAATATTCCTCTGTCCTGGGGGAAGATCCAGGGGGACGGAGGGGGCCACGGCCCCGCCTACGGGGGGCCAGGGAGGAGAGAAAGAAGATACAATAGCCAAAAGACTTAGATCAAAAAAATAACTTTGCCTTGATTTTTCTTGAACAATTTTGCATAATATTTCTATCTGGACTTTTTGTAAATGTCTGACAGCATGGAACGGAGAATTTAGGTAAATGTACTTGCTTTCATCTTGTAGTGGTATGGAAAATGTTTTCTATGTTAACTTTTTTATTGTGTATTTTGAGGTCTCGGAAGGTCTGACGACTCTAACGTGAATGCTCTCAAAATTTCTTTGTAACCATTACCCTATCCTGTTAAAAAATGTAAAACCAATAAAACTTTTTCAATATAAAAAAAGAAATGTCCATAACTAGAAGTCCCTCCTGGAAGGCAATTTCAAGAGAATGGAGTTCCTCTCACTTTCTTCTCCTAGGCTTCTCATCTTTCTCCACCTGTTTTATTTTACATGCGATTTCATTAACTATTCATAGGTAACGCATGGACCGAAAAGTACAAAGTTTCCATTTCGAGTGTTCATCGGAGCTATTTTGTTTTCCTTTTGCCTGGGAGCAAGGTCTTCTTATCCAGAAGCAGAGCTAGGGTATCTGCTGCCATCCAGATGTTTTAGACTACAATTCTCAGAATTTCTTACCTAACCAAACTATCTTGGGATTCTGGAAACTGAAATCTAGAACCTTTGGAGAACACCAAGTGAGCCAAAATTAGGTTAACCTTATCGGCACCTTACATTTTCCAGGACGGCCCCATGGGCTGGATCCGACCACATCGCAGGCCGGATGTGGCCCGCAGGCCTTGTGACCTGCTCTACAGGAAGCAGGTTATCCAAAACAGAGCTGCTGGATGGCTATCAGTGGATGCAATAAGGATGGAGAGCTATTGACATTTTGCTATCCTTATTGCCACAAGGTAATCCCTAATATGAGCTTTTACCCATGTCCAGTTGGAGTCACTCCAACTCTTTATCTAAAACATCTGCCTAACATACAAGTGGCCCAAGTTTGAATCCCAGAAGGATATGTCTTGCTGATGGGAGCTAAACAGCTTGAAAGCACAACCCCTCCTCTTGTGGCCTGTTTTTGGTCCCAGGAGGTTTCAAGGAGGCCTACTAGGCCCGAAACGGGGTGCAGGAGGGGTCGCACATGCATGCACAGGGGGGTAGGGGAACGCAGGGAGGTGTCGCATGTGTGCATGTGCAGGGGCAGGGCACGGGGGTGTCGTGCATGCATTGCATTATGCAAAGCATGCATACTTTCAGCACGCAATGACAAAAAGGTTAGCCATCACTGATCTAGAGACTTCACATTGTTGTTTAACCTTTGTGAAAGTCCAGTCATTTTAATTTGTTGCAGTTAAACACTGAGAATAATTAAACAACTTTCCTTGTACTATCTATCTCTTAAATCGGGATGCAGATAATGCACTGATTTCTTGTATCAAGTGTCTTGTTCCCTTTCTATTGTATCATACTTCCATTACATAGACTTGGCCTTTATTTATTCTTCATTTCACAATATTGCAGTCTGTAAGCCATGATGTACAGCTTAGTTACTGGACTGTGTCAAATCCCCTTGTGGAGTAGCAAATCAGAAGGCAATCACAAACTATTTCTGTTCTGTTGCTAAGATAACATCCCGGTTGTGTCCTTGAAACCATCAGCAGCTGAGCTCAATTCAGTGGTGACTTGCCTGGAACTAAATAATAGCAAACAGATACTTTTAGTAAGTCTATTAGCAGATTGTCAAGGCAGAGTATGCGCCAATTTTTCAGTTCCTAGCGCTAAATTACATCTGCCTTGAATATATGAAGATCCGCCACTCTTCTGTTTCTACTCCTGGCCCGTCTTACTATGTATTCATTGGTATACTCTGCACAAGGCCGCCTCCTATAAGCAGAGTACTGTATGTAGCTAATAGTCCAACTTCTTAGCTGTTACACCTAATAGGCAGGTAAACCTCTTCTCCAGTTGCATGGATGTTGTGAAAGCCAGCTTTCTCACAGATTATGTCTTCTGTATAAGTTGAGTTTTAACTTCCATTATTCCTAACACATATGGCCAATGGGGACAATGGAGGGTACCGAGATGAGAATGGCCAATCTGACCACTTTCCAAACTAGCTGCACATTATTGCATCAAGTGTCATTATGAAGATCAAACTTTAACTGGATTTATTATTATTATGTACATTAATTGGCCGTCCAACTCCAGTGGGCTCTGCAGTGTTTATGGGACACCCTGAACCATAAACCATCCGACTGTGTTAACTCACAGAGTGCTGTGCAAATTTAGGAAATTGAGCATGATTCAGTTCATTCTAAATAAGCATATCGCACATACATTAGACATCCATTCTGCATCTGTGCAAACATTGCTGCTTGCATCTGCTTGGAAAGGGGTGCCAGCCAATTTGATTGCATGCCTGGAGATCTGTAATTATGAAAAAGAGGGAAGCGCCCCATCCCCCCTTTCCACGCCTGTCGTAATTTTTATAAAGCTGTCTAATACCCTCTTTGTCTTCCCCCAGAATCTTTTTGTTTGCTTTTCCCAAAGCAGAGTTAGAAAATCTGGAGTCAGAGTACCATTGGCTCTTCCTTAGCGTTCCCTGCCTGAAACACAGCCAAGCATGCATCTGTGTATTGGCACAGGTTCACATACAGCCCTATCAGCTCTTTCTTATTCTAGGACCATCAGAGCTGATTTCCAATAGATTAGAGCAGTGATGGTGAACCTTTTTGGCACCGAGTGCCCAAACTAGAATGCATGTGCATGTATGTGCACCAGAGTGCCAGAAACCCGAAGCCATGCCTGCACCGGCCAGTTGATCTTTGGGTTTCCAAGACATGCATGCGTGCACCAGCTGGTCTTAGCCTGAGCACCAGAAACCTGAAGACATGCTGTGCATGCCCATTTTCTGGGCCATTTTCATGCCATTTCTGGGGCTGTTTTCAGGCTGTTTTTTGGATGTTTATCGGGACAGTTTCAGGACATTTTCCGACACTCCAGAGCTCATGAAGACCAGCTGGCAATGTGCATGCTGGAAACCAGAAGACCAGCTGGCGATGGCGCACATGCTCATAGAGAGGGCTCTGCGTGCCACCTCTGGCACGCGTGCCATAAGTTTGCCATCACGGGATTAGAGTATCCCACCCGCATTGTCCTTTCGGACCAGTAGTGGCCCTCCAACTTTATTCCCATGCCTCTGTTTCTTAGTATTTTTTATTAGTTTCTCCTAGATGCTGCTTGGAGTGTCCAAACGCGGGTTATCCTCAGCTTGCTGCCCATTGGACTGAGTTTCACTTTGATGTGTAGCCACGCCTCTTGCCTCTGCATAGGGCCAGTTCTAAAAACTCAGTCGCCCTTATCGGACGCGTCTGGGGAGTCTGCAGTCCTTTGCCAGCAATCTGACCTCCCCAGCAGTGAGTTAGTGTAGCCTTTGTTGTTATTTTTGTGTGTAGTTGTGTTAGATAGGTGATTTTTTGTTTTCGTTCCTGTCTTCGTTGTCTTCGTTGCGCGGAGCGGGCTGTTCAAACCGCGGCCGTTTCCCGCTTTTTCTGCGGAGCGGCTTGGCACTGGGAGGGCTTGCCAGCGGCTGCTGGTAAGCTTCTAAGGGGGCTAGGTAGTTAGATAGGACCCCCCAGCTTGACTATCGGGGGTTTTCCTCCCTAGGGAAGCTTCTACTGAGGCTTTTCAGCCCGTTGTTTCCCCAGTGCCGGTTTGAGCTTAGGCGGCCGTTCGCAAAGGAAAAAAGGCGCGCGTTTTAAACTTGCCGCCATTTTCTGCCGCAGCCCGACTCCTCTTCGCAGATCGCCGCTGCTTCGTTCCTGGGGTGGTTCTAGTTCTGGGAGTCCCGGACAGGATCCCCTGGGGCAGCAGAAGAGATCCTTCCCAGCGGCTGCAGGGAGATTGGCAGATTCTGTTGCCATTCCCTGGTCTACTCCAGCGCTGATCTGCAACGCCTGAGACTTTTGGGTCTGATTTTGGCGCCAAAACCAGGTTCCAGTTTCTTCTTGTGTTAAAGTGTATATTGTTTCTTCCCTGGTGGGATTGGGGTGCCTTGACTGGATTTAATTGTTTGTTCTTGTTCTTTCAGCCACTCCATGGCTGATCCCAGTGAGCAAACAGGAGAACCTGCCTCCAAGCGTAGCAAGACCAACCCTGCTGCCAAGGGCGATTCTGCACCCTGTCCTGACAAGGGGAAGAGGCCTGCAGCCAAGGCCACCAAGGCTGATGAGAGACTGGCGGATAGACGGCTGAGGATTCTAGAGCAGCAATTCCAGAAGGCTCTCTCTGCCCGGGACAAGGCTGTGACAGATAAGACCCCCCCTGCCCCGCAGCTTCGTAGGGAGACCCAATCCATTCCCTCTGGTGATGGGGATTTTGGGTTTTCCCCCAATCACTCAAGGGTTTCCCTTGCCTCTCCAGTCCCCTCAATGGAAGTGGAGCTAGAGGAGGAGGAACCAGAGGAGGAGGGGTCCTCCATGGTGGGGGAGGGGGAGGAGTCAGTGGATGAGGAAGAGGAGGTTCCGGCCACTCCCATTTCTGCACCCGCTGAGGCTGCCTTGCCCGCGGCCATGCAGGAGGTTGTGTCCAAGGCCATTTCGCAGGGCATCACGGATTGCATGAAGCAATTAGTGGCTTCCTTGCCCCTCCTTTCTACCCCCAAGCCCAGGGCACCTAGGAAGGTGGTTCCTGCCCAGGGGGGTGGCGTTTCCCCTTCTGCCTCTTCTGCAGTCAGCGAGGCATCCGAGGGGGAGGATGATGAGGAGGTGGTTACCCAGGGGGCTCCCGACCTTTCAGGGGATGAGAGCTCCACTCCGGAGGCTCCCGCTTCCAAGGGGCTATTTAACCCCATCATGTTCAAGGCTATCTTGACCAAGGCTAGGGAGTCGGCCGTGCAGATGGGTCTACCGGCTCAATCTGATAAGAAGGCCTCTGATCAGGACAATGCCATCGTCATCGGTCCTGGACACCCTGGGGCGGGTCTCTTTAGGGAACCTACCCCTCCCCAAGAATTGGTGCCGGCTCCTCAGTTGTTCCTCGACATTATTCAGCGCCAGTGGGTTCAGCCCGCTACCATGGCACACCCCAGCGGCGTGGATAAAAAGCTGTACGCTGTTGAGGATGCTATGGAGACCATTCTGGCTCTCCCGCAGGTTGATGACCCCATTGTGTCTTTGACCTCCACATCCTCACTCCCGGCCGAGCTGGTGGAGGGGCTTAAGGCGGAGGACAGGCGGATGGAGAAGTCTTGCCACAAGACACACCAGGCCACTGCCTGGGCCATGAAGGCCTCGTCCTCTGCGTCGTACTTTAGTAGGGCAGCCCTATTCTGGCTCAGGAAGCTATTGGCCTCCTTGCCTGAGAGACAGGTTAGATCGAGACAAAGGGTCAATAAGATCATCGCTGCGGTGGAATATTCTTGCGACGCCTCGCTCAATTCCACAAAGTTTTCATCTAGGGCTCTAGCATCCAATGTCACCTCACGCCGTCTGCTGTGGCTCCGCCATTGGCAGGCGGACATGAAGGCTAAGTGGAAGTTGGCGTCGGCCCCCTTCAAGGGTGGCAAGCTCTTCGGCGAGGCCTTGGACTCCTTCCTAATCGAGTCCAAGGATAAGCGGAAGATTCTGCCGGCTGTCACCAAGAAGCAGGACCGGAAGAATCAGTCTTCCTACCGTAGACAGCCCTTTCGGTCTACGGAGGCTCCCTCTACCTCGGGTGGGGCCTCCAGAACCTACCCCCAGGCCCAAGTTCGTTCCCAGGACAGGCCGGCCTACAGGGACAGGTCCAGGTTCCAAGGTCAGCGTAGGCCCTTCAAGGGTGGTCAGGCCAACCGTCCCTTCAAGAAGAGCAAGTGACCCCTGGGGGATCCCTCCCATTGGGGGACGCCTACAGCAATATGCGTCCACGTGGGAGGCGACCACGACGGACGCCTGGGTCCGGAATGTGGTCCGACACGGCCTCACCCTCGACTTCCTATCCTTTCCCCCGCGGAGATTCATCCGCTGCCCCCTTCCCAGGTCCCCGCACAAGCAACAGCTCATGAGGGCGGAGATCGGTCACCTACTGGAGATAGCGGCCATAGAAGCGGTGCCGGGGGGGCAGGAGGGCAAGGGGTTTTATTCCATCCTCTTCCTAGTCCCCAAGTCATCGGGGGGGGTCAGGGCCATTCTGGACTTGAAGAAGCTGAACCGGTATCTGCAATACAAGCGCTTCAAAATGCAATCCCTCCAGACGATCCTGGGATGCATTCGACAGAACGACTTCCTGACCTCGATAGACCTGAAGGAGGCGTATCTGCACATTCCCATCCACCCGGCGCATCGCAGATACTTGAGGTTTCAGTTCGCCGGCCAGCACTTCCAGTACAAGGCCCTACCTTTCGGCTTGTCATCGGCTCCAAGGACCTTCACGAAGGTCCTCTCCGTAGTGGCGGCGCATCTTCGATCCAGACCTGTGCGTTTGGTTTGTTACTTGGACGATATCCTGTTGATGTCACCTTCCAGGGACCAGGCCCTGAAGGACTTGGACTGCACCATCCGCTCCCTGGAGGACCACGGGTTCTCGGTGAATCGGGAGAAGAGTCACATGCAGCCCACCCTCTCCATACTTCATCTGGGTGCCGTCATCGACTCGAAGACCTGCAAAGTCTTTCTTTCACAGGAGCGCATCTGCAGCATTGTGAAGTTGGTGGGGTTGGTCCAGAACTCCAGACTGGTCCCACTTGTGACGCTTTCCCAACTGTTGGGGAAGCTGATCTCGTGCATAGCCATTGTTCCCTGGGCCCGCCTGCACGCACGGGAGCTACAATGGTTTCTGCTTCCCTTTCAACGACGCAAGATCAGCAACTCCAGGAGACGGGTGACAGTCCCACCCCCAGTGCTTCGGTCCCTCAGGTGGTGGAGGTCTCCCGCCCTAAGAGAGGGGTCGCCCTTCAAGGAGCCAGACCGCGTCACCATCACGACGGACGCCAGCCTTTACGGCTGGGGAGCTCATCTGCAGCACCATGTGGCCCAGGGCAGATGGTCTCAACGGGAGCTCGCCCACAACATCAACTGGCTGGAGCTCCGGGCGGCCAGGCTGGCTCTGCGGCATTTCGGCAATCTCGTAGAAGGGTCCCATGTCCTTCTCCTGACGGACAACATCGCCACCCGAGCATACGTGAACCACCAGGGAGGCACACAGTCGAGGGCGCTCATGACGGAGGCGGAGGCTCTGGGCAGGTGGGCAGAGAGGCATCTCCTGTCCCTGAGGGCGGACCACATCGCGGGCGAGGAGAACGTGACGGCGGACTGGTTGAGCAGAACCACCATCAACACCTCAGAGTGGCAGCTGCACCCGGATCTTTTCCAGCAGATTTCCCGGAGATTCGGCCTGCCCGTCCTAGACCTGTTCGCCAGCCCGCAGAACACGCACCTGCCAAGGTTCTTCACCCGTTTCCGGTGCCCGCAAGCAGAAGGGACAAACGCCCTCCGGTGCCGTTGGCCCACAGGCCTGCTATACGCCTTCCCTCCTCTCCCGCTGCTTCCTCAGGTAGTTCGGAAAATCATCTCGGAGGGGGCGGAAGTCATCCTGGTCGCTCCCCATTGGCCCAGACGGTCCTGGTTCGCCGATCTAGTGGGTCTGTCAGTAGAGAAGGCCTGGCGCATTCCTCCGAACCAGGTGTCACTGATACAAGGGGCCATTCGTCACCCGGACCCTCAGTGCTTCCAACTAGCCGTCTGGCACTTGAGGGGATCGTTCTGAGACGAATGGGCTATTCGGACAAGGTGATAAGAACGATCCAGGCTTCCAGGCGTCCTGCCACCGTTCGCATTTACGAGACTACATGGTCCGCCTTCTCTACCTGGTGCCGTGCCAGACACATCGCTGCGGCTGAGGCCTCCACACCTCAGGTGATGGACTTCTTGCAGGAGGGTTTGGACAAGGGGCTCGCCCCCAATACTCTGAGAAGGCAGGTGGCTGCTCTCGCTACCATCCTGTCGCCCGGTGGGTCCCTGCCGCTCAGCAGACATCCAGGGGTTCGTGGTTTCCTGAAAGGGGCCTCGAACATTCGGCCCCAAACAGTCCATAGATATCCGACCTGGGACTTACCCTTCGTCCTCCAGGCCCTGACTGAGGCGCCATTCGAACCATTACGCTCCGTGTCACTGCGCCACCTGACCTTGAAGACGGTGTTCCTCATTGCAATCACATCTGCAAGGCGAATTTCGGAACTCTCGGCCCTCTCCGTACGGGAGGACTTGTGCGTGGTCCACGCTAACAGGGTGGTTCTCAGACTAGACCCGACCTTTGTGCCCAAGGTCAACTCCTTGTTTCACAGATCCCAGGAGCTCGTCCTACCTGACTTTTGTCCGCACCCCTCTCACCCCAGGGAAAGGGAGTGGCACAAGTTGGACGTTCGCAGGGCGGTGCGGATGTACAAGAAGAGAACGGCTGAATTCCGCAAGTCAGAATCCTTCTTCGTTTCCTTTCAGCCGGTGTCCATGGGTCGCAAGGTCACGTCTACCACGATTGGGCGCTGGCTGCGTGCCTGCATTACACTGGCATATGAGCACCGGTCCAGAGCTGTACCTCCACGTATTACCGCTCACTCCACCAGGAGCGCTGCAACCACGGCTGCTTGGGCCACCCAGGCCCCCATAGACGAGATCTGCAGGGCCGCTACGTGGTCCTCGCCTGTGCCGTTTATCAGACACTACAAGCTGGACGTATTTGCATCCTCGGAGGCCTCCTTCGGCAGACGTGTTCTCCAGAGGGTCCTTGATGCTCCCAGTTCCCACTCAGACGACTCTCCCCTCCCTGGGACAGCATAGCGTTGGCATGTCCCGCGTTTGGACACTCCAAGCAGCATCTAGGAGAATGACCATTGGTCTTACCTGTGAATGGTCTTTCTCTAGATGCTGCGGAGTGTCCAAATCCCACCCTAGGCGTGGTGGGAACTGGTCCCATGTTTAGTTGAAGGTTAAGACTAGTGTTGTTCCAGTTGTTCTGCGTTTTTTCTGGTCTACCTTCGTTTTTAGAACTGGCCCTATGCAGAGGCAAGAGGCGTGGCTACACATCAAAGTGAAACTCAGTCCAATGGGCAGCAAGCTGAGGATAACCCGCGTTTGGACACTCCGCAGCATCTAGAGAAAGACCATTCACAGGTAAGACCAATGGTCATTCTCAAAATATAAAATACAAAGAGAAATAAATGTAAAGGGGAAAGTAAGAGAGAGAAAAAGGAGAAAGTGGAAAGTGTAGGGAAAAAGGGAAAAAAGAAAGAAAAAGCATTGACTTCCGGCTCTTTTTAACACAATAGAATAAAGTAATAACCATTTCTGCAACAATAAACCTACAGAATCAACAAAACTCAAAGTCAATATTTTATGTGTTTTTGTCCTTTTTTAATTCACATTTTTAATGTTTCCAACCCTTTTTTTCTTTTTCTTTTTTATTGAAAAAGTTTTATTGAGTTTTACAATTTTTTCAAATAGGATAGGGTAAGGTGTGATAAGGAAATATTTTGAGAACTTTCACGTCGAGATCGTAGGCCCCCTCCGGGGCTTCTTGACAAAACATGGATAATACATATTTCAATAGTACTACAAAATGAAGAGAAGTGCATACATCATTGTAAATTCTATGCTAGCAATCGTGTACAAACATCCAAACAAAAGTTATACTGTATTAAAAAAGTCATTTTTTAGATCTAAGTCTCTTAGCAATTGTATCTTCTTGTTCTCCTCCCTGGCCCCCAGTGGGCGGGGCCGTGGCCCCCTCTGCTCCTCCATTTTCATCCCCCAGGATAGAGGAATGTTTTTTAAGAAAGGCTTCCGCCTCAGCAACTGTTTTAATCCTTACTCTTCCTCCATCCCAGAAGACCAACATCCCTTCTGGCATCACCCACTTGAACCAAATCCCCTGTTTAAACAATTTTTTAGATAAGAAGGAATACTTCCTCCTCACCTCTCTAATCTTTTTCGGGATCTGCTTCAAGATAGTGACTTCCTTTTGTTGGTAGATTAACGGACCCTCTCTCTGCGCCCTCAATATTCCCTCCCTAGTCGACCTTCTAACAAATTTAATGTGTATCTCTCTGGGTACTTCATTTATCCTGGCATATGCTGAATTTATTCTATAAACCAGGTCAATGTCCCCCCTGATCTCTTCCTTAGGTTTGTGTAAATAGTCTGCTAAAATTGTGCTCATAAGATCAGGAAGGCATTCACCAGATTCTTCAGGAATATTCTGAAATCTTAAAAAATATGACATCCTTTCAAAATCCATCCTAGACATATGACCAGTTAAATCTCCAATTTCAGTATTAACATTTTTAATCTCTCCCCTTGCCCCAGCCAGCCCCAGTTCTAACTCTTCAGTCTTCTGTGTATTCTGCATCAATTTCTTCTGTGTCTCCAAAAGCTCTAATTTGGAACTGCAGTGGTCTTTTCTAAGCTCTTTAATTTCCAGTACCAAAGAATGTAACACTTCTTCCATAGCTGTTAATCTTGCATCTGTGTCTAGTTTTTCTGGCTGCTTTTTGGAAGCCATGGTGAGTGGTTTAAATCAGTGACAATAAAATGGTGTTTTTTGGGTGCGGCCGGTGAAGCAAGTCCAGAGGCAAAGTTCCGTTCAAAGTTGTAAAAGTTGTAAAATCCAGAGAGAAAAGCAAATTTTTCAGTCAATTATGAAGACAGAGAAGGCACTCCAGGGAAGGAATCAATTAATCATTTATCAAAAATCATCCATTAGTAGAGAGAGACAGTCCAAGTCACAAGGGAATGTCGGAAATTTTCCATGAAGAATAGTCACTTAAGAACAAAGGGACTCCATCTTCCCCCGCCCAATCTGGAAGCCAGCAGGAGAAAGCAACAAAGAAAATTGTTTCATTGTAGTAAGACTTCGATACTATGTAGCTAGAAACAAACCGCAAAAGACTTTCACTTCTTTAGCAAAGTTCGGATGAAAAATATCCGCTTCCTCGAACTCGAGGAGCCATTTCAAAACGCCACTGCTGTAAATCCGAGGGGGGGGGTTAACAAACACCCCCCTCCATCGTTTCTTATAGTCAAAGCTGCCAGCAAAAAAAGACAAAGTCACTTACAGTCCACCTCGCCGCCAGAGTCCCGGCATAGCCATCCGACTCGAGCGATCCAGCTCTCTCCAAATTAATTATTTGCTCCCGTCCTCCATTGGCAAAGGGAACCAAGCCCCCCGCAGCATGTCTTCTCCCTCCTAGATCGAAGACAAGGACCCCCCCCAGCCGCTGCTGGGCTAGGAAAGGTCCAGGCAAGCCGATCTTATGGGGGGGGGTCCCTAAAAAGGCACACCCCGCCCCGTTTGGGGCCGCGAAAAGAACAAAATGGCGGACGAGTCCTAGGACTCGACCGTCGCTGCCGGAAAACCGGAAGGAAGTCCAACCCTTTTTTTTTCTTGTCTTGCCTTTTGGTACTTTGGAAAATAGTTTGGGCTCCCTCATCTTTGTAGGGCCGCTCAAATACTGGAACAGTGCTATGCGCCCTCTAGTCCTTCTTTTCATTAGACTAGACATACCCAATTCCTCTAACTGCTTTGCATGTTTTAGCCTCATAATCATTTTTGGTGTTCTTCTCTCCCCTTTTTCCAGAGTCTCAACATCTTTCTTGTATTGTGGTGACCAGAACTGGATGCAATATTCCTAGTGTGGTCCTCCCAGAGCAGCATCATGAGAGTGACCATTCAGTCCTTCCAGAGAACTCTAAATTATGGCAGAGACTGCTATAAAGAATGCAATTTGTGTTAAAAAGGAGAATTGGGGGAGATAAGAGATGTCTTATCATTCTTAAGCATGCTTTTGCTCCAAAGAATATGTGGGAGGTGTTGGGGGGGGGTAGGTGAATTATGGAGGCATTTCACATTTTGCTGTTGGCAGTTAAGATAAAGTTTGCAGGAGATGAACTGAATTATAAAATTGACCTCTGAAGAGGTTGGCTTCTCTGCAATTTAGATAAGACTGGCAGTGGAGAAAGGCAGAGTCAGCTGAAAGGCAATTAACTGCCGAATGTTGTTCAACAGTTAATGATCTTGATTAGGTGTTTGCTTTTGCTGTCTGGCTGGAAATGTCTGAAATAATACTTGGCATGCAGTGGATGGGAAGGGAGAATTCAGACATTGCCAAGAAATGTGAGAAAGAGACCATGAAACAAATGAGGAATTATTAAGAAATCGACCTGGCTCACAATTCCTAAGCTAGATTTCATTCTCAAAACTATCCATGTTGGATACAGCCCAAATATACTTGTGCTGGTGGCTATATATAGAATATATACAATGTGATCAAGATCTAGCTTAGTGTTTTAGTGATGATGCAAGCCTTTATAAAACTTTTGGTCAAAGATACCCTTCCTGAAGTCAATAGAGTTTAGCATGTTTATCATGTCTCTGTACTGCTGGTGACTTTATTAAATCTGGTAATAGCACTGATGTTGTGTGCTGTATAGTATTATGAGTTACAGCTATAGTTTTTGTTACTTTGAAGATAGAGCAGTTAATATAACTTGTCATGCAACTTTTAGTTTAAAGCTCTTTGTGGTTTTATAATTGTTAATATAATTATGTAATTACATCAGTTGTTTTATTCTATGCTTGTACTGCTTTTAATTATAAGTGCTTTATATAAACTTCTGCTGCTGTCAGAGGTGATATGACAAAAAGCTTAACTTTTACTACTATCTTTGAGGTATACTCAATTAATTCAAACCATCTTGAAAGTGGATTTACGAATGACAGGTTACAAGATAAGGGTGCTGCATGGATAAAGATGCTACACTGGACATACAAAAGAAATCAGCTAATATTTTAATAGTTAAAAGCAATATGCCAATAGTAAACCAAGAGAGTAACCTGGATTATTTTCCTGTGTTATATTTATAAAAGTGGCTTGTGAGATTCTGCAAAACTCTTAACAAACCATTTTTAAAATTTGATTATAAGAGGTTCATATGTATGGGGGAGGAGGCATCTTACACATTTGATTGTGAATACACCTCAGGTGTGGAGGAAAGCATATGACCATGTGCTCACCGTGGGGCAGTGAATTTAGTTAATCTGAAAGTCTGGATTACTTAGGTAGGTGTTAGATCACTTTGCAGGCTGATCATCCAATAAAGGGGTTTTGTCCAGGATGGATATAGGTCACGGAATGGTTTTAACTGTGACCCATTGGCTATAATAGCATTTTATAACAGTTTATCACTGGGTACTAATTTGGTCTTTGTGTTTTGTATCTGTGAGCAGGTATTGTTAAAAATATTTGATTCATATCTGTTATGAATATATTTTTTAACGTAGTGGGTCTTTTGGTTTACATATCACACTAAGATGCTTATTCATGGAATACTGCATAAATTAAAACTTGGCAGGGTTTATCACGCAGGATAAGTCATGGTTGAAGTGCTACAATGGCTAAGTAAACAAAGCATGCTAAACCCACACCCACCTAGCTAAGACCACTGCATCCTAGGACTCCATGGCAGGCAGTAAATTGTATATATTCTAAATCATGGCCGAAAATGTGCACATTTGTTTAAAACTTTAAATCCAAGAAAATGCCTGTATTGTAGATATATTGCTTCCATACAGTCCTCAGGATAAAGTTGATGGGATAGTTGTTTACTTCTATGGACTCCAACATCTGAAGAAAGAGAGCAAGCAAAAGAAAACAAATTTCTACTGCAAATAAAGAGTTCACACATCTGTGAAGATATACCGTATTTTTAAGATGCACATTTTCCCCTCAAAAACGAGGGTGAAAATCTGGGTGTATCTTATATACTGAATACAGCTTTTTAATAAAATTTGCCTCTTCAAAATCTTGGTGCATCTTATACTCCAAAAATACAGTGCTCTTGTGATAAGTCTATTAAGACTTTAAATTACCACCAAAAAATGTGGAATAGTATACATAAAGTTGCAGTTTTCCACAACAATTTATAATTTGCTAAAATATCCGATTTAACACATAGTTTGGAAAAGATAGCGCTAATTAAGCCAGAGTCTGATTCAGAGTCTGATTCAGCCAGAACTCATTCAGTTCTACAGAGGAATTATTGAGTCTGTCATCTGCACCTCCGTAACTGTCTGGTTTGGCTCTGCAACAGAATAAGACAGACACAGACTTCAACAGATAATTAGAACTGCAGAAAAAACAATTGCTGCCAACCTGCCTTCCATCGAGGAACTGTACAATGCATGAGTCAAAAAGAGGGCTGAGAAAATATCTACAGACCGCTCACATCCTGGACATACATTATTTCAACTCCTACCCTCAAAATGATATTATAGAGCCGTGATGGCAAACCTATGGGACGCGTGCCACAGGTGGCACGCGGAGCCATTTGTCAGGGCACGCGAGGCATTGCCCTATCAGCTGATTTCAACCTTTTGAGGCCATCCTGAAGGCCCCTGATGGCTCCGGAGGGCTAAAACCAGCCCTACGAGTAAACTGGAAGTCCGTTCTTGAACTTCCAGTTTTTCTGTAGGGCCGGTTTTTCACAGTTCCTGAAGCCTCTGGAGGGCCTCGGGGGTGGGGCAGGGATGCTGTATTTGCCCTCCCCAGGCTCCTGTAAAACCTCTGGAGCTTGGGGAGGGTGAAAAAAGCCTGCCAAAAATGGGAGTGGGAGCACTGGTCATGCATGCACACTGGTGTGCGCAAAGCATTATGGGTGTAGCACGCCAGCACATGACCCCCCTGCGCTCCCCCTGCTTTTGGCACGCAAGCCAAAAAAGGTTTGCCATCACTGTTATAGAGTATTGTACACCAAAACGACTAGAAACAAGGACAGCTTTTCCCCACATGCCATCACTCTGCTAAACAACTAATTCCCACAACGCTGTCAAACTATTTACTAAGACTGTATCACTACTATTATTCTCATCTTTCCTATTACCTATCTCCTCCCACTTATGACTATAACCTTGTTGCTTGTATCTTTACAATTTATATTGTTTATTTATTCTCCTAGTATGATCCAATTATTATTTAGTATCCTATGACTATCACTAAGTGCTGTATCTTATGATTCTTGATAAATGTATTCTTTTATGTACACTGAGAGCATATGCACCGAAGACAAATTCCTTGTGTGTCCAATCACACTTGGCCAATAAAGAATTCTATTCTAAATAAGAGTTCACGCATCTGGGTCATACGAAGTTATACTATTGTGATAAGTCTATTAAGACCTTAAATTACCACAAAACATGTGGAATAGCATAAAGTTGCAGTTTTCCACAATTTATAATTTGTTAAAATATCTGATTTAACACATAGTTTGGAAAAGATAGCCCTAGTTAAGCCAGAGTCGGGAGAGACAGCCAAACCAAGATCTATTATCACCACTTAAAGCTAGTTTTGCAAGCCATAGCTTGGTCAGCTTTTGATTTAATATATCTATAGTCACATTTGCCTGTGGAAGAGTCCATTGCTTAGGAGAATTTGCCTAGTTTCTCAAAGAAAATGGAGATTAGAACTGCATAAAATACAGTTTACTGATGGTTGGGAATGTAAGTCCTGATTAGTATTACGCCTGAAATGTATTCTTTGGGGTTGATCTTCAGTTGTTGTTGAGAACTGCAACTGTTTGTTCTGTAGGAATTACACTCTTTGTGACTTTCTTCTCTTTTCTTCCCTCCTCCCCAACGCCAACAGTGAAGCTTGGTGGGCTATGGGATGGATGAAGCTGAGCAGGACCAATACGAAGCCCATCTCAAAGAGCTCTTTGACAGCTTTGATGTCACCGGCACTGGCTGTCTGGGGCAGGACGAACTGACCGAACTTTGCCACGTGTTGCATCTCGAAGAAGTAGCTCCAGGAGCATTGCAGGAGACCCTTCTGCAGGACGGTCTCTCTAGGCGGGTAAGATCATACACTCTGTAGATGGGCACAGCTGTCTTTCTTAGCCTTGGAAAATCTGGACTGGTGGATCAGTGCAGGCTGTTTGTTCTTAGATCCAGAGGCAAAGTGGAGATTGGAATGGAAGGAAAGAACAAAGTAGAAATAATAGAAGGAAAGGTTTACAGATAGAAAGATAGCATGCCACGTCAAATCATAACTTCACCATACATGTACTATCATGACTGAATTCATACACGATACTAACACATAATGGCTTACAAACCACACTGGACTGTACTTTGATGGATTCACAAAGCACACAAAACCACAATTGGCTTTGGAATTTCCATCATAAGTTGTTGCAGTTGTAAGTGAAGTCAAACCCAATTTTAGAAGATTTTTTGCCATAGTCATTAAGCAAATCCAGCTTCCCCAAGGGACATTTCTTGCCAGAAAGTACCAAGAAAAGGTTAAAAATTGCAGGATGCCTCAGGATGCTGCAACTGATCGTAAACTGGTTGCTAAGCACCCACATTGTGATTATATCTGAGGTGGTGCAACCATGATAACAGGTCAGAAATCACCTTTTTCCACGCCCGTTGTGACTTTGAATCATTGTTAAACAAATGGTAAGTTCAGGTCTACCTGTATGGTCTAGTTAGGGTACTGCACATAAAACAGGTGGAATTTGATTTTGTCATCACGACTGCCATCTCGACTTTTTTGATCTTTTCCTGTGAACATCCCTGACTGTAATGTAATATGCAAATGATGCTAATGTGCTTTGCTGGTTTCTATTGAGGATGGTATTCTATTGGTGCCATATTTTTGGGAGTGTAAGATGCACTTTTTTCCCTCAAAAAAGGGTGAAAATCTGGGTGCGCCTTATACGCTGAATTCAGCATTTTTGCCTCTTCAAAATTGTGGTGTCTTATACTCCAAAACGTACAGTAGTCTATTGAGGATGGCCCCCAAACCTTTGGGCACCAGGGACCGATTCCATGGAGAGAGGTTTTTCCACAGACCGGAAAGGGTGTGATTTCGTGTGCTGCCCACATCCTGCGGATGGGCTTTACTTGTTTGCGTGGACCGCTTCCTAGCATGTTGTGGACTGACGCTGGTCCTCGGACCAGTGTTTGGGGACCCCTGTGTTAGTCAATTACATTGGAGGTCTTCTAGTCCAGCAGTCCCTAACTTTTACCTCTTGGCAGCCCAGGTAGAGGGGAGGGAAGAGGGGAACTGGGCCGCATGAGCGGTGGGCCAGCACACATGCACACGGATGCAATTCTTACGAGAGTGGTGGCCTGGTGCACATGCATGCAGCTCAATTTGCACATGCACAAGTGGCTGTCACTTATATAAGTTGAGCTGTGCGTGTGCGCACTCCAACCAGTCACTCATGCAGCCCAATTCCTAGTGAGCCATGGCCTGGTGGTAGGAGACCCAATATCATTTCTGACAGATGGCTGTCAGTCTCTTCCTAAACACTTCCAGTGATGAACTACCCACAATTTCTGAAGGCAAGCTGTTCTACTAGTTACCGTAATTGTTCTCACTGTTGGGAAGTTTCTCTGATAGGAAATCTCATGCTGCCCATGAAATGGCTTGTTTCAACACTCTTGAAACCTCCTGACATTATTGGTGAATGCAATGGCATTGAAGCACAACCCATGAAACAGATCCTCTCCCAACCTGGCATCCTCCCTGAATTACACTTCCCTTGCGCCCGACAAACATAATCATGCTGACTGGGATTCCGGGAGTTGTTCTACAACCCATGGGGATTATTCCAAATTGGGGGAAGGCTGAGATAACAGATTTCTTATCTCCCTGACTGTATTCTTTCTTTCTCTCTTGTGTTTTTTCATCTACATTTTCTCATTTTCTTTCACCATCTCTTGTAATAGGCATTTAGAATGAAGGCAGCTCCTTCCACTTAATGTATAATTTTATGGCCATTGCATTAGGGGGTCCCTAATTTATTACATGACTAGTCCTTTGTGCGAATGTTCCTTCACCTTTGTATTCGTAAACCAATCTCCCTTAGGAAAACAAAGGCCACACTTGCTCCACTCAAAAGCCCTTTTCTGTCTCTTCCTTTGGAATTAATCTCACTCTCGCTTTGGACTGTGATGTTAAGGAGGGAATCTCTGGGAATAGCAGGGAAGAAGCAAAAAAAGAGCTTTCTGGCTCAAACTGGGCAAATCCTTTCTTTCTGAAGGGAGGGGGGAGGATTGGAGCGCTCCAGTCTCCCTGAGGGAAGAGTCTGGGTATCTCGAAGGGCACCTGGGAATTTCCACTGTGCAAAAAAAGGAGGGGGGTTGGATAATGAGCAGTTCGCAGTGCCTTTATTGTGTTAATAAGGGCACTGGCTCTGAGTTACCCTCCTTCCCAAATGGAATCTCCAAGACTATTTCCTTTTGCTGCCTGGCACTCAGAAAACTCATCACTCAGAAGTTCAATGAAGCACTAACTAGCACTGGGGGCAGGGGGAGCTGAACACTCGATATATAGGAAACCCTGCTAATACAATCACCTTTATAATTTTCTTTGGCTTTACTATCCTGAATGCCCTCTAATAGAAAAGATGAATCTAAGCTAGGTACATAATAAAATCCATCTCTTTTGACTATTGGAAGAAGTATCCATCTGGGTTCAGTTCCAAGTGGGGGGAACTGGAAACATGGAGGCTGTTTGGAAAGATGGTTTAATGGTGGACAGGATCACATGCCTTGATGCTCCTGGGTGAAAAGGGGAGAGATGCTGAAAGTCCCTGGGTTTTATACCCTTTCTGGGCCTTAAACGTTCTGGGGCACAGGAAGAGTATCCTGATTGGTTGCTGTCAGAGATCATAGCTAGCTTTGTAGGTTTCCGTGTGCTAAGTTTGATTGAAACTTGGTGGGTGGTGTAATGAAGGTCAATGAAATGACTCTGCCTGAAGGGTGTAGATCTTTGTTATGTAAAATAGATTGGCTCAGGCCTTAATGGCCCATTGACAAATGTGGGTGGGGGAGGAGACTGCAGGGAGCTGCTTTGTCTTTAAAAACATGTTTCTCTTTTTCTCATCCAGGGAAATATAATATTCTGCCTTTTTAATATTTTTGAATATAATTCATTTTTCTAGGAGAGGGGAGGGGTGGGTGCTAACTTCTTACATGACTTCTGGGGCCACAAGGCTCATCCAGATAACACAGAGGGGAACTCACCGAAGTGGATGGGAGAATTTTCTGTGTGTTTTGTTTCTACCCCTTACACTGTTGTCCTAAACCAGGTAGTGTAGCAATAGAAACAGGCCCCAGATCTGGCTGCTTTGCAACCAGTGATGATTGGTTCATCTCGTGCTCCTTTGCATTTGGAGAAACACCCAAGTCAAAAGATTTACTACAGTTTTGGAGAAGCTGATACCCTGCCACATCCTGGTGTCCCGTCCCCCCCAAAGACCCTCACGTTGCAAAACTAAAGTCAAAGCTTTGGTCCTCTTCCACCCAAGGGATGTTGTGGGTGAGATACATGGGTTTCCAGGGCTGCGTGTTTATTTTATTTTTTGCACTTGTGCTTTAAATCAGGCTTGTGATAGCATCGGATAACTCCTTCCAAAAACATTACCTTCTCCTATGCTAGCAGCATAGTTATTTTAAGCAATTGCATTGATTTAGCACAGGGACATGGTGGCTCAGTGGCTAAGACGCTGCGCTTGTTGATCAGAAAGGTCAGCAGTTTGGTGGTTCAAATCCCTAGTGCCCCATAACAAAGTGAGCTCCTGTTACTTGTCCCAGCTTCTGCCAACCCGGCAGTTTGAAAGCATGTAAAAATGCAAGTAGAAAAATAGGAACCACCTTTGGTGGGAAGGTAACAGTGTTCTGTGCACCTTCGGTGTTTAGTCCAGCCGGCTGCATGACCACAGCGATGTCTTCGGACAGCCCTGGCTCTTTGGCTTTGAAACCGAGTTGAGCACCGCCCCCTAGAGTCAGGAACGACTAGCACATATGTTGCAGTGGAACCTTTACATATACACTTATATACATATACACATATACATATATACATATACACTATAATTTTGAAACTTCTAAACCCAAATTTTCCCACCCCTGGAATATCATCTAACATCCCCGGTTGGGGACCCCTGCTCTAATGAGGTTTCTAGACTGGGTTCAGTCCAGGGAACCTTAGAACCTGGGTTCCACAAGGGGCCTGGGAGAGAGGACCCTCAAATGTGTGGTGGCTCAACAGTTTCCCCGTCATCTGGAGGAAGTTGATTATCTAGACCCGCGCCAGTCCGGCTTCCGGCCCGGGCACAGCACTGAGACGGCATTGGTCGCGTTGGTGGATGATCTCTGGAGGGCACGGGATAGAGGTTGTTCCTCTATCCTTGTCCTATTAGATCTCTCAGCGGCTTTCGATACCATCGACCATGGTATCTTATTGCACCGATTGGGGGGGTTGGGGCTGAGAGGCACCGTTTTACGGTGGTTCTCATCCTACCTCTCTGGTCGGTCGCAATGGGTGTTGGCAGGAGGGCAGAGGTCGTCCCCGAGGCCCCTCACATGTGGGGTTCCTCAGGGGTCGGTCCTCTCGTCACTCCTGTTCAACACCTACATGAAGCCGCTGGGCGAGATCATCCGTGGTTTTGGGGTGGAATACCATCTGTACGCTGATGACACTCAGTTGTACATATCCACCCCAAACCACCCCAACGATGCCGTCGAGGTGCTGTCCCGGTGTCTGGAGGCCGTACGGATCTGGATGGGTAGTAACAAACTCAAGCTCAACCCGTCCAAGACCGAGTGGCTGTGGTTTCCGGCACCCCGGTTCAGCCAGATAAGTCCAACTCTGGCCATTGGGGGCGAACAACTGGCCCCCGTGGAGAGGGCGCGCAACTTGGGCGTCCTCCTGGATTCCCGGCTGTCCATGGAGGACCATGTGACAGCCGTGGCCAGGGGGGCATTCTATCAGGTACGCCTGATACGCCAGTTGCGCCCCTTACTGGACCAGGGAGCCCTTCGCACAGTCACTCAAGCACTTGTGACGTCCCGGCTAGATTACTGTAACGCTTTCTACATGGGGCTTCCCTTGAGGTGCACTCGAAAGCTACAGTTAGTACAGAATGCGGCCGCGCGGGTGATTATGGGTGCCCCAAGGCAAACCCACGTAACACCTCTCCTGCGCGAGCTGCACTGGCTGCCTGTGGCCTTTCGAGTGCGCTTCAAGGTACTGATGACCATCTTTAAATCGCTCCATGGCTCGGGGCCTAGCTATATACGAGACCGCCTCCTGCCCCATACATCCCTTTGCCCGATCCGCTCCCACAGAGAGGGTCTTCTTCGGGTGCCGTCGGCCAGGCAATGCCAGTTGGCGACACCCAGAGGAAGGGCCTTCTCTGTGGCAGGCCCGGCCCTCTGGAACGACCTACCCCCCGACCTTCGCACAATCTTGGACCTCCGCCTCTTCCGCCAACGTCTTAAGATGTACTTATTCCAACAAGCCAGCCTAGGATAGCCCCCCGTTTCTGACTTTTTAAGGAAATTTGTAATTTGGTAGGGTTTTTAATATTGGGTTTTTAGCACGGGTTAATGAATTTAATTACATTTTAATTGATATTTATTGTATTTTGTGTTTTTAAGATGCCTGTGCGCCGCCCTGGGTCCTAACAAGGAGAAGGGCGGGGTATAAATTTAATAAAATAAAATAAAAAATAAAAAATGTAGCAATCTTGAATACATAGACAGCCATCCCCTCTGTTTTTACCTCAATGTTGCTTTTGCCATTACACTGACAATGTAGCACCATCGTTTATATCCAAGCCACTTGTAGGGATTCGCTGTCTTTCTTTTCCACCGTTCAAATCTTCCTACAAAATGATTTCTTAGTTGTTCCCAAATTCCAACAAATATTTTCCTCAGTAGCCTCGATTTTCTAAAGGGTGGCAGAGGCAGGTGAGAGAAGAGGTGGGAACTTAGCAGCAGAAAAACAATTATGATGAGTTCCTCACTCCTATGTTAATGTTGAGTTTACAGTAAAAGGTTTACTTTGTTACTTTATTATCAGTTTTCAGTTGCTAGAATTTTGCCTCTTGATTGAGATTTCAGAGGGTGTTTTTTTTTTTTTAAACAGGTTCCATGAACTGAAAAAGTTTGAAAATCGCTGTTCTAAAACAGTGTCTCTCAACTTTGGTGATTTTAAGATGCATGGACTTCAATTCCCAGAATTCCCCTGGCAGCATGGGAATTCCATGAGCTGAAGTCCACACATCTTAAAATCACCAAGGTTGAGAAACACCATTCTAGAACTTGTTGCCTTGTCTGTCTGAATGCAGCAATTCAGACAGCTCCACTCAATTATCTTAGCTACTGGGTTCAACAACAATGTAAATGCTGCAGTAGCTTTTTGTAATTTAGTTACAGAAGTTACTTTAGTTACTTTATGGTTTATGGTTTATTAAATTTATATACCGCACCCTTTCCCAAAAGGGACTCGGGGCGGTGCACAGGCAATTTAAAAACATATATAAACATAACAATATACAAAATATAAAACCAAATTAAATTAATATCCCTGTGCTAAAAAATTTAAATATGTGAAAACAATATCCCTAAAACCAATTTAAAATAATTTAACTGCAGACTGTGGACTAGGTGGTGTAAGTTAGGCCAGGCAGGCCTGTTGGAAAAAATAAGTTTTAAGGTTCTGGTGGAACTTTCTGTAATTTAGTTCCTCCAAATGTGGAGGGTCTAATACTCTGGAATTTTGTCGTTCCTGGTGGGAGTCTTGGACATTTTACTCCCAACATACCTGGGAACGGAGAGATTTTATTGATTGATTTGATTTGATTTGATTTTGATGCTGCCAACTCCAGGAGGTTTACAGCTCAAAGTTAGGTCTCATGAACATACTACTTGTACCTCTCTTTTTTTTAGCTTTCCCTACTTTATAAGCTCAACGCCAGCTTATAAATTTTGTGTAAATTTTGATTCATACATTTTTTAAAATGAGCCTCTCAAAGTAGAAGCTGCACTTTTTTTTAACTCCAGAAAACCCAGAGGGACTGACATCACAAACACTTTGAAGGGAACATTAAAAATGTAGTATCTTAAGTTCCTTTGGACTGGCTTTGCTTTCCACGCTACAGTGCTTGAAATTTTAACCTGCTGTAGTCTGGAACTGGCAATGTTTTTGCACCAAACAGGCAAGTCGCCTCAGGGATCATAGCTGATGTGTCTTTTGGTGAAGTTGGACTAGCAAAATTTTAGTATTAAGAGAACTGGAAAGCACCAAATTAGCAAAAACCTGATGCATAGCTATTTGTGTCACTTGAATTCTATATTGGGGTAGATTATGGCCATTTTAGAGCCTTTGTTTAGAACAGGGGTTCCCAAACTTGGCAACTTTAAGACTTGTGGACTTCAACTCCCAGAATTCTCCAGCCAGCTATGCTACCCTCTAAAGTTAAAACAGCACTGAAAAATGAGACCTTTTTCACAGTTATGACCTTTGCATCATCCCTAGGATCATGTGATCAAAATTCACGCGTCAACTGATTCCTCTTTAGGACCATTGCTGTGTCCCAGGGTTATGTGGTCACCTTTTGGGACCTCCTCACAGGCAAAGTCAATGAGGAAGTCAGGTTCACTAAACAATTGGGTTACTAACTGATCAACTACAGTGAATCACTTAACAACTGTGGCAAGAAAAGTCATAAAATGGGGAACAACCAGTGCTGAAATTCAATTTGTTTTTACTACCAGTTCTGTGGGCATGGCTTGGTACGCATGGTGCCGCTTGGTGGGTATGGCTTGATGGATGCGGCAGGGGAAGGATGCTGCAAAATCTCCATTCCCAGCCTATTCTGGGACCAGCCAGAGGTGGCATTTGCCAGTTCTCCGAACTATTCAAAATTTCAGCTACTGGTTCTTCAGAACCTGTCAGAACCTGCTGAATTTCACCCCTGGGCAAAACCCACTTAACAAAGTCTCCCTTAAAAACAGAAATTTTGGGCTCAATTGTGGTCATAAATTGAGGAGTACCTGTAATCCCTTTCTGAATCTTGTTTTCTTCTGTGTCCAAATCCCATGACTAGATTCATACATGGGACAGTAACTGGTGCATTTTCTGGTGCCAACCAAACTACAATACACTTTGCTTTTCCATGGCCCACTGAGCATATGCTGTAGCCCTCCACGACATGTCCTTCACCTGTGGCCCCTCTGGAATATCCTGTGGCCTTGGTTGAAAAGCACTCTTTTAGAGCATAAAGGCCCTTTCCAGTCTAATACTAAATCCCATTTATAATCCTGGTTCTTTCCCCCCCTATAGTGAGCTGTACAATGTTTCCCCAAACTGACCCAAAGGTGCTTTTTCAAAAGGCAACTGGACTTCCTGGTTTTTCTTTGAAGGTGTTTCGTTTCTTATTCAGGAAGCTTCTTCAGCTCTGATTTGCTCAAACTGATTTTTTCAAGTCCGGGGGGGGGGGAATGCCTCGAGGCACAAAGGTGTTAAGATACTTTCAACTGAATGTGCAGAGTGAGATGTGTATTCTTCAGAAAAACAATGGTGCAGGTGTACATTTGTACAGGTGTACAACAGGTCCAGAGCATAGTATTTAATATAGCATCTCACTGTTCCTGTGTCTGATTGATTGCAAAAATGGTTTGGCTTTTTTTGTTTTTGTTTTACATGTGTTTTGTGATCCTCCATCGGGTGTGGGCCAGGCTGCATTCCAGGAACAGAAGGATATTTCAGAAAAGAATCGATACAAAAATCCAGTGTTAAAAATAACAATGAATCCAATTGCTAGAGTCTTGATTAGAAGCAACAAAGCCTACGCGGAGCAACTTTGATCCATTTCCCACTCAGCTCGCCCTGTCAAATTGTGATATTGTTTCCCTCTCCACACCCCACCCCTTCTGAACTTGGTTTAAATTCACTCTTCTTAATCTTCCCTTTGAGCTTCAGTCACGGTAAAATTGCTTCATGTGATCCAAACCCTGGCCATCTGTTCTGCTTGCAGCTGCAATTTCAAGGAAGGAATTTTCAACCCCAACAGAGAAACATTCACTTCTTCTGCTCCGTCAAACCAATGCCCTTCCGTCTTCTCAACCCTTTCCTTTTTTTCCTTTTCTTTTAACATTACCTTAAAATTTAGTCCAATTGCATAATAAATAGTGGAGTCCTTGATGCTCTCTGGGTTTGGCTTGTAGTCATTTCATTACCCAAGTAGGTAACATCATCAGTGTGAGGCAAATGGGGCTTGCTCATTGTTTATACACAGAAATATGTCCTGCCAATGGGATAGGAGTATTGTTTTCTCCTTGGTAGTTCCTTGATTAGAGTATTGCTTTAGGGCTGTGATGGCGAACCTATGGCAGGCGTGCTGGAAGTGGCACGCAGAGCCATCTCTCTGGGCAGGCAAGCCATTGCCCATTGCTCTTCCAGGTTCTGGCTTGCTGGCCAGCTTGTCTTCACACACATGGGAGCACCAGAAAACGGAAGAGCAGCTGTCATGTGCTCATGTGCACACCGGGAAGATGATCTTCTGGTTTCTGGTGCACACATGTGCACCGGCCACCTGGTCTTCGGGTTTCTGGCACACATGCACACGCAAAGACCAGCTGCCCAATGTACATGTGTGCGCTGGAAACTGGAAGATCATATTCCCGGCACATGCATGCACACTGGGAGGCTGCTCTTCCGGCATGTGCATGTGCGCTCGCTCCTGTTTTCGCCACTTAGTGCTGAAAAGTTTCGCCAACACAGCTTTAGGGTAATGAAACATCTTCAGGAAAACAAGCAAGCTGAGAGAGCACGAAGGACCCCTAAGCTACAAATATTCTTTATTGATAGTATTGCTTTCTTCTTGATTGTTTATCTAGCGTTACTCCTTATCTAGGTGTGAGTTGCTGAACGTGCCTTCTCTTTTTTTCCTTCTTACCAATAGCTTTTGTATTGTCTCTTTTTAACGAGGCATAAATGTGGTTTATTTCAGTGTGTCTATTGATGGCTGATTTGTCTCAATGTCAAGCCTTCAGGAATTCCTGAACGTAGCTTGGTCTAGGATGCTCACAGTTTCCCAGTTGAAAATATGGTTGAGTCTGCCCACATGTTGTAAGATTAAGAAGTTTTCATCCTGTCTTCTGACTGCAAGTTGGTGTTCATCAGAAGTGGGTTGCTCCCAGTTCTGCCCCGATCGGCCGAACTGGTAGTAGTGGTGTCGGCAGGCTCCTCCCACCCGGACAGAGGCTTCTGCACATGCGCAGAACCATTGTGCATGTAGGAGTGCACCCAAACTGGTAGTAAAAAAATTGGCAACCCACCACTGGTGTTCATGCATATGCTGTGTTAGTCTTCTGCTTGTCTGTCCTACATAATGATTGTTAAAGTGTATGCTAGATGATTCCTCTTTTTGCTTTTAGGCTATTGTACTGGGTCTTTGGTTTATTTAAGGTGTTTTTTGGATGACGTTTGTTGGTATCGATAGTGATTATGTATGGTTGTTATAGTCTGTTGGTTGTTTTTTAGGTGCTTTTGATATATGACAGAGCTATCCTTTTCATAGCTGGTGATGGTTATGTTATAGTGGGTTAATTGGTCAGGCAACCCTAAGCTACATGTATTTTGTGTGTGTGTGTCTGTGTGTGTTGTGTTTCAGCATAACTTTGGAATGTGTTGACCAATTTCAACCAAACTTGGTACACAGATGACTTCATCACTGGAAAAAATACTGTGGGGGTAAGACCACCCCTAATACCCCTCGGGGTATGTGTTCTGTTAAGATACAGCCTGTTGTGCCTTAAAATGGCTTCTACTGTACTGCTGTAAAATGGATTCTACTGTACGGCACAGTGGAGTTGCCATGGTAACAGGGAAAACCCAACATTAGAAATTACGTTTGGTCTGGACATTTCCCCCCTATAAATAAATACCTGGGCAATGCTGGCTTATCAGTTAGTATTGAAATAATAGTGTTTTAGAAACGTGGTAGGAAAGATGCTGAATTACTTCTAAGATTTTAGCTAGTTGTATTCCAACTGTCTTCTTTTAAGGCATGAATGTTTTGTTGATAAAGGAAATAATATACTTCAATTTGTTCTTTCTCTGTGATTGACTGGACTGAACTTTATCATCAATGTTAACTCTCCTGTATGTTTATGGAGGCATCATATGTAGTTTTCATTGATTCCTGGCTTCTGCAATTAATGAAATAATCGCTCTTTATTGATTAGATATTTCAGCAAATAAACATGTTCAGTAACCAAATTCTTGCTTTTCATCATGGCATCCCATAGTTTGTTTTCTGCCACTTTGTTTTTTGAAAATTAAAATGAGATGAGAATGACCCTAAAAAGCTGCTTTTAGTCAGATTACATACAGAATGAAGTCATGGTCTAAAGATTACTGGATGAGTCTACACATGTCTATATAAAACAAGTCATAGTATGTCTTAGCATATTGGTAAATCTACCCTGTTTTCCCGAAAATAAGACATCCCTGGATAATAAGCCCAATCAGGCTTTTGAGCGCATGTGCAAAAATAAGCCCTCCCCAAAATTATTGCAACACAACAGCAGCCATGAGTTGATCACATTCACCACCTCCTGCACCTCAAAAATAATGCCTCCCCGAAATTAGGCCAAGTGTTTATTTTGGGAGTCAAAAGAAAATAAGACCCTGTCTTATTTTCGGGGAAACACAGTAGACAAATGTGATTTATTCAATAAATTGTGATGAAATAATAGCTTCATTGCCAGGCATTAATTTGTTTTAACTGAACTCCAATATGTTACAGATCTGTTCACCTAAAATAGTAAGCTGTAAACTAATGGTTTACAAACCCCACAATACTGGGTTCATGCCACATACTAAACCAAAACCAGACTACATTTTGGCTTAGCATGATACATGTACCCTAGTGATGGGTTGACAATTTTTTTACTACAGGTTCAGGTGCACTTGCATGCACGTGCAATGCTTCAGCGCATGTGCAGAAGCATCTGGGTGGGTGGGCGGAACATCCTGCCTCCGCTATTACCAGTTCGCCCAATCTGGGCTGAACCGGGAGCCACCCACCTCTGGTGTACCCAACTTTATGTTAGTAAAGTTAGTGGATTATTATTTTTTCATTCTTTCTGTGGACAGCCCTAACTTTGAAGCTGAGGGCACTCTTTAGCTCAGATGTTGTGTAAAATTGCCAGAAATAATATTGATGCACTAATAATATTAGTCTACTTGACCAAGCATGTAACAGTTAGTGAGATTAACATGTTCAAAATTTTGTGAACGCTGAAAGCACCTGGGCTGAAATTTACGCACTGCCCTTTGAAATATTTAACATTTCTCTAACCGTGACCCATGGTTTAATTGCAAATTGGAATTCTAAAAATAATAATAATAATAATAATAATAATAATAATAACAACAACAACAACAACAACAACAACAACAACAATAATACTTTATTATATTTATAAACCGCCTCCTCTCCCCAAAGGGACTCGGGGCGGTGTACAGGAAAATTAAAAACTATCTAAAAACATACAATACACACAAATTAAAAGCGAATTAAACTACCCTGTACTAAAATTTAAAAACCATTAAAATTACCACCCATTAAAACCCAATAAACAGTTTGAGAAAACAGACTGGGGCGAGAAGCGTAAATTAGGCCAAGCCGGCCTGATGAAACAAATAGGTTTTTACTTTTTGGCGGAAGGCGTGGAGGTCCGTAGTCGTTCTAATATCCGGGGGTAGGTCGTTCCAGAGGGTCGGGCCCATCACAGAGAAGGCCCTTCCCCTGGGCGTCGCCCGCTGGCACTGCCTGGTGGACGGCACCCGGAGAAGTCCCTCTCTGTGAGAGCGAATCGGCCGAAGGGATGTATGGGGCAGGATACGATCCCGCAAATAAAAGTTGCCAGAGCTTTGAATATTTGGATTTTTGCAGTTTGGTAGCACCTACATCTGAGAGTAAGTAAATAGCACCTTAAACCCAATGTACCTGATTACTTCTGTTTAAAATGTTATCAAGTGTGCTGTTGTGTTACACTTCTTCGTTAGTTCAAGTGTGCTGTGGATGAGTAGAGAAGACTTGCAAGTCCCCCACCCCACCCCCCACGATTAATTGTAATGCACAGTGTGCTGTGCACAGAGCCCTGCATAATCTAACGCTCCCTCCTCTTATAGTCAAGCTCATTTATTTTAAATGTCAAGGTATTTTTTTTAATCAGGAAAAATCTTCCTCTCTGCAAACTGCTTTCTTTTAAGTACACCAGCATTTTGAAATATTGGTAGGATGAATGGCAGCTCTTAATGTATAAATGAGGCCTACTGCTATGAGGTTTAATTGAACTGATTCCCAAGATGCTTTTAATTACTTCTTTGTGATATGCACCAAGATCGCTGTAGCTAGATTGTATGTTCAGTTCTGAAGTATTTATTAGGTGGCGCTGTTTGTGTGCATATAGGTACGTGCACAAATGGCATTCACAAAATGGCTCCACGCAGCTTTAGCTTATGCTAAGCTAAAAGGGGGCTTGGTGTTGTGTCAGCCATTGTTTTAGTAGGTTGTGTGAAACAAGGTTGTTACTTTAAGCCAGAGGTCTCCAACCTTTGCAACTTTAAATCTGAAGGAAAGCTGGCTGGAGAAGTCTGGGAACTGAAGTCCTTCAGACTTAAAGTTGCAAAGGTTGGAGACCCCTGCTTTAAGCCACAAAATGACTGTAGGGGATATGGGGAAAGAGGAAGCAGAGAATGCTGCATGAACTCAGCTATTGTGTTTTGTTAATCCAGGTTTGGTGATAAAATGTTGTATGAACTCAACTTTAGGGCTGAAATGGTTGAAATATTATCTCCAGAAGCAGAGAAGGGAACCATTCAGTTTAGAGAGAAAGTCAATTGAATTGGCAAGCAATGTTTGCCCAAAACCCTTAATGAGGTTACTATTGGTATGTAGGGTAAAGCCCTACACCTTGCCAGCTTAAGTCCAGGAAAGGACACTTCAAATCAGAATAAACCACAGGGGCCTTCCTAGTCAGCTGTTGTGTGAATATCATAGGGCAGTAAAAAGTGAAGAGGTTGGTCAACCTTGACTGCGCAATATTGTACCCCAAAAACCCTGAAGTTGTAGAGTTGCTAGAAAACCCAGTGGGAGAATTTGGGACAGTGGATTGGAAGAGGGGGGTGAGGTCTCTGGGAAGTTCCCAATGTTTGTGAGACTTGGAGAAGACACTTCCAGAACTATTTGCATGATGGAATAAGCCAAATTTGGCACCAGTAGTGGTAAGGCATGTTGTACTATAGTATACCATGTACTGATAATTCCTTCTTCTTTTTTTAAAGGTCCACTTTGATCAGTTTAAAGATGCACTAATCCTCATCTTGTCTAGCACATTAACAAATGAAGAGTCCTTTCAACAACCAGGTAAGACCTGTTTGGGAAATGTTGAGATTCTGGCAACCACCAGGAAAGGAGAAGTACATAGTGCAACCATAATCCATTTAGAAAAGTTTCAGTGTTTATAATGAAGTGTGAAGAAGCATTTGGGCCAAGTGGCTTTGATGTCTTACACTAAGTTCTCCTCCAAATAGGAACTGGTGGCTTCACTATATAAATTTTCTGCTTAATTTATATGCAATTTAGAAGACGTAGCTGCAAGCAGAAGGAGGGACATGTCAACTCATCAAAAAGTTAACAGGTTTTGATTGGTTGGCAAATGGAAATTAAAAATATTGGTATCAAACAAATTCAAGTATTCACAGCATACTTTGATTTCATTTTTAAAACTATTTTGGAGGAAGTTGTACACAACATGGTACTCATGGGCCAAGCCCTAATCCAGTGTTTCTCAAAGTTGACCATTTGGAGGTGTATGGACTTCAAGTTGAAGGTATGATGGTCTCCAAAGAAGCAATAGCACTGGTTCGAGAGGGTTGTAAAGCACTATGAAACAGTATATACATCTAAGTGCTATTGCTATTGCTATTGCTAATAGCACTTAGATGTATATACTGTTTCATAGTGCTTTACAGCCCTCTCGAACCAGTTTACAGTATCTGCATGTAGCCCCCAACAATCTGGATCTTCATTTTACCGATCTCAGAAGGATGGAAGGATAAGTCAACCTTGATCTGTTCAGGATGAAACTGCTGGCAGTCAGCAGAGTTAGCCTGCAATACTGCATTCTAACCACTGCGCTACCATGGAGCAGTAGTAGCTAAAGTCCACAAATCTTCAACAATAGATTTTGCAAAGACCTGTAAAGTATTTGTTTCCCCAGATTCCGTCTCAGAGACCTAGATCACAAAATGTGTTAAACTTTAACATCATTTGCTTGACTTTGATGTAGTGTATTAGGTGCAAATACTGTAAGCATTTGAGAGTTAGTGAAAAAAAAATGCAAGTACAGTAAACAAACCATGGCTTAGTGGTATGTATGAAAGCAGTTTTTATGTGATCACGGTTGTTTTCTTTCAGAGTGTAACATATGACTCTCTTCCTTTGCATTCTGGTATTCACCTTTATGATCTCAGAGACAGGCTATGTGAGAACTCTTGGCTGGTATTCCAGGCTTGCTAGAATAAAGCTATTTTTGACCATTTGTCAAGAGTTTGTATGACTGCCCATCTCAGACATGTGACTCAGGGTGGCGAACAATCATGAAATCAATTAAAAACTGCAATCACAATACTAAAACATTGTGAACTGCAATCAGAATACTAAAAATGAAATACATACAGCTGCCAAGAAAAACATTACAGTCTATAGTAGTTAATTTCCAAAAACCAACTGAAATAAAATGCTTAGCATTAATGAGTCTGTAAATCAAAAGACAGCTTAGAGACATGTTCCTCAATCCCAGCAAATTTAAAATAAATGGACTTCAATTCCCAGAATTCCTAGCCCCAACCTAGGTGACTGAGGAATTCTGGGAATTTAAGTCCACTCATCCTAAAGTTGCAGAGATTGAGAAAAACTGTCTTAGAATAAGGAAGAAGAGGGAGACAATTGATAGTAAATTAAATGGTTGTTAGCCTCTTGGGCATGAACTGTAGAATTAAAGGTACAGTCTTCTTCCCTGAGAAAAGGGCTTCTGATTAAGTGTGTAAAATGAGAGCTACCTTAATGTAATGCAGTTAAACTTTTTACACTTTAAAATATGCTCTAAAATTAAAACATTATTGCAAAGCTAAGGAAATATTTTGGATGTCTTTAGTAACTGACGGGACAGCCAAGCTGACTTTGTTTTACAGAAATAAGTTTTAAAATATAGTATAACAATAAGGGTTGCAGCATAGTTAGTAATTGCTTACAAAAATAGTTACTCAGGTTGATTAAACCTGACAGTAGTTAGCAAAGGAAAGGAATTTGTGTGTTGGGACATTTCTTCTGCCCAGTCCTCAGGGCTAAAACTATATGTTTGTGCTTGCACAGAAAATATTTTTAAATTGACTGGATTCATCTTGCTGAGTAGACACTTTACCAGAGGGCAAATAAAGAAGATGCATCTGCGGCTTCAAAAACCCTAAGGTTTCTTTCCTTTATATTTTCTGACTGCCATTCTCGGTTTGGGGTTTTTAAGCTGAAGTTTTTGAAGTGCTAATAATATGTGTGGTCTAATCAAGGAAGTAAACCTTCTTAATTCTAACTCATTTAGTCAATCAATTGGTTACTTGTGTTCATATCCTTGCATTTGGACAGCCAACCTCAAATGAGTGACGGGGGGGGGGGGAGAAAATAATTGTCCTATGGCTGTAGACCAGGGGTTCCCAAACTTGGCAACTTGAAGACTTGTGGACTTCAACTCCCAGAATTCTGGGAGTTGAAGTTGAGAATTCTGGAGAATTCTGGGAGTTGAAGTCCACAAGTCTTCAAGTTGCCAAGTTTGGGAACCCCTGCTGTAGACTATAGACCAGTGAGGTGAACCTTTTTCTAAAGGTGTGCCAAAACTCTGTGTGTGCATGCTATTGCGCCCACGCGAGTGCCCACACCCACAATTCAATGCGCTCTGCCCACCTGCGCATGTGTGCATGAACCCCCCCCTGCAGAGGAGAGTTTTTGCCATCCCCCGGCTCCGGAGGCTTTCCTGAAGCCTAGGGATGACAAAAGCAGCCTCCCCAGGAGGCCCTCCGGAAGCCGGAAATGGATCATTTCTAAACATCCAGTTGAGCCTGTTTTTTACCCTCCCCAGGCTCCGGAGACTTTCCTGAAGCCTGGGGAGGGCAAAAATGGCTTCCCCTGGCCCTTTGGAAAGCCAAAAGTCAGCTGGCTGGTGTGCACATGCGTGCTAGAGCTGACAGCTCACGTGCCAGCAGATATGGCTCTGCATGCCACCTGTGGCACGCGTGCCACAGGTTCGCCATCATGGCTATAGACTATACTCTCTCTCACAACTCTGCTCATGGAAGTCTTGATTTTTCATTATCTCTAATGTTGCTTGTCCATGACTTGACCAGCAAATCTACAAGAAGCCAATGTGGAATGACTTCCAGCTCACATGGAAGCCTTGTGGTGCATATTCAGATGTTAAATATTGTAGGCAACTATTCTGTAAACACAAAGATAGTCTTGTCTTTGTAGATTCTTAATCATACAGCTCATGGTTGTCCTAAAGATGCTTTTCCAAAAGGCAACTGGACTTTCTTTCTTTTTTTCCTTCAAAACATTTTGCTTCTCATCCCAGAAGCAGCATTGGTTCTAATGAAGTGAAATGTTTTCAAGGAAAATATCTACGGAGATTCTCAATCATCCAGGTCATGGTTGTCCTAAAGGTGCTTTTTCAAAAGGCAACTTGACTTTGTTTTTTTCTTGAAGACATTTCACTTCTCATCCAAGAAGCATTCTCAGCTCTGATTCCATTCTCTGGCATTTAGTCAGAACTGAGGATGCTTCTTGGAGGAGAAGTGAAACTTCTTCAAGGAAAAAAAAAGTCCAGTTGTACCTTTGGGTTTTAAAAGGAAAATGACCAAGAAAGTCCAGCTGCCTTAAGCACCTTTGGGATGAAAACGGTCTTCAATATAAGAGAAAATACATTGCTTAAAGCTGAACTGTGGAATCCTTGATGCTCTCTGAATTTGTTTTTTTGCTTACAGACTTTTTATTATAACATGAAACCAGCCAAGGTTCTTAAGAGGCTACTGGCCTTGAGGGTCATCTTGTTCTATTTTGTTTTAATGCAGATGTTCTGACTCAGGCTTGCTCTTCTTTTTATTGTTCTTTGCGTGCTGTGTTTTTTCTTGCCCTTTGAAAACTTTCCATGTATCCATCACTCGCACAATAAAATGACCACAGACAAAGCGGTGCTTTTTGTAATGGCTACATGTGTATTGCTTCAGAGGTGTGGGTGTTTTGTTATTCTTTCCAACCCAACAAAATCTTGGAAGGAAATTATGAAAAGGGTCTTGGGGCCAGTCCATCAAAGGGAATAACTCTTTGAAGTAAAATGGAATTGGAACAAATTTAGTACAGGGCAGTGATGGGGAACCTTTTTGGCACCAAGGGCCAAAAAGGCGGCACATGCAACCCGGAAGAGGAGCTGCCCAGGGGGCATGTGCGGACCAGAAAATGAATGTCTGGTTTCCAGCATGTGCATAGCCACCAGCCAGCTAGTCTTCCAGTTACTGGTGCGCAGGCGCATGGGACGAACAGGTGGCCGGCGCACATGCTCACACCAGAAAAAAGAAGACCAGCTCTTCCAGTTTCTGGCACTGCCACAAGCAGGAAGGCCAGCTGATAATCACACGCACATGCGTGCCAGAAACCCAGAAAAGGAATGAGCAGCGCCATGCGTGCCAGGTGACATGACTTCGTGTGGTACTTTGGGCACACGTGCCATAGATTCACCATCACGGGTATAGGGTGAAAAGGTGGCCAAGCAGGAAAAAGATTGAATCTGAAAAAGTGTTGAATCTGTACAGAAGTTGAAGGAAGAGAAAATGCAAGGGAAAAAAATCCCAATGCATCCCTAGGGGAGAGGGAGATCCCCCCCCCTTCCTCTTCCCCATTCACACATCCCAGGGTGGAGCATATGCAGTCTTTCCTGTATACACTGTGCATGCACACCGATATAAATCAAACAATGTGAAGGAAGAGCAAAACCACATCCATGTGCAAATAGGCCACATTGTTTAGTTACACAGGAAAAAATACAAATGACTCCGATGGCTATACTGCTAGGAAAAGAATTCCCAAGAATTCCCAAGGCTTATATGTGCTTTCCTTCCTTTGTTTTGATATGGCAGCAGTAGGGCAGAGGTGGTGCCCCTCCTGTGAGACAAGAGCTAAACCAACATTATCTGTGGTCTCCTCCTGAACAGGTTTCTCAATCGCAGCAACCTTAAGATGTGTGGAGTTCAACTCCCAGAAATTCCTTCCACCCCAGCATGCCGGTTCCTCCCCACCCCAATGCTTCAGTAAGGGCAGTCACGGCTTCTAGACTGGGCTGAGTACAGTGTATTTTCAAGCCGCAATGCTATTAGTTGCAGCTGTGAAATTCTTCTAAAGAAAAGTAATGCTGCTGATGTAAGGAAAAAATTATAATTAAGCTATGGGTTTCTGTGAGCATTGTGAAACAACTTATTGAGAGCCACGGTGGCACAGTGGTTAGGGTGCAGTACTGCAGGCTACTTCTGCCTGCAGTTTGCCAGTTCAAATCTCACCAGGCTCAAGGTTGACTCAGCCTTCCATCCTTCCGAGGTGGGTTAAATGAGAGCCCAGATTGTTGGGGGCAATATGCTGACTTTGTAAACTGCTTAGAGAGGGCTGTAAAGCACTGTGAAGCGGTGTAGAAGTCTAAGTGCTATTGCTATTAGTTTAGATTCTTTGAAGAGACCCAGTTAGGACATTTGTTAGAGAAGGAGAAGAGCAACAAGAGGAGAATGACAGTTTATGATAACTACTTACCCAAATGGTTGGTGAGGAGAAAACTGAATGTAAATAAACATATAAATATCATGTGCGCGTACACACATAAAGGAATGACTCCTGTGCAAAAAATAACATTGCACTAGAAGTCTGAAAATGTGGTGCTATTAATCAGAAACCTTCCAATGTCCTACGTTTCCTGCATGCAAAGTGTGAAAACCATGATTATATTATTGTAAGAGAAGGACAGGCAGAGCTGGAGGGTGGAATTAAATGCATCATCAATTTAGAATCCTTGCATTGCCACAAGTGATCCAAGTTCACACCTCCCCTTGAATTCTGTTGGCCCTTATCTAGCATCAATTCATTGATGACCATTAATTGATCGGATTCTTGTCAACTTCTCAGCAATCTTTCTGAGCATGCCCTATCAGTGTTGGACAATTCTATTCCCTACTAGCACTGATGATGTTACCTAGCTTGGTAATGAAACATCTGTAAGAAACAACCAAGTTCAGAGACCACCAAAGGAACCTATAGTTCAACCATGAGCTACAAATATATTTTCTAATGGGGTCAATACGTATATCTATTCGCGAATTCTCTTTTAGGAAACCATCACTAAAATTTGCTTATGTAGAGGATTCTCCAGTGTATATTTTGCTTGAGAAGAGGGACTAGATTGATTTTTCATCCGATTCCGTAGGTTGCCTTGGTGTTTCCTTCATAGGCTCCTATGAATGGGCACTGCCCAGCAGGATCTGAAGATCGCTAGCATTAGGTATTTTAATACCTTTGTCACTGGATGGGCATGGTAATAATATGTCAGCACATACAACTGCTCTTCTGAAATACAATATCTGCTTGTCCTGAGCTATATACCTATTTAGTAAGATAAAATCTCCTTTGAGTCAAGGTCAGCTCCCGGGGATTTCATGGACAAATCTATGTAATATTGTTAGCAACCATAGAAAATTGTTGTTCCATTGTTATCTTCAGGTATGTTTTTAAACTTTCCAATTTAGCCTAAAGCCGTGGTTTTTCATCCAGATGCTGTGCACATTCAACCATGCTCAGTTTTTCAATATTACCCAAATATGTCTATGCCTTGTTTAATGCCTGTTAACCACCATTGCCAAATTTGAGTGCTGATGGATTTGAATTTGATTCTTGCGGAGGTCCCTACATGAAAAGGAAGGGGAGAAGCAGAACTGTAGTCAAAAAATAATGTGGAAGGAATACAGTTGTCTTGCCTATCTCCAGTCCGGCCCAGAATACAATGTACAGACCCCATAAAATTAGTTCTGCCTAACATCAGCTAAGTACAAGTAGTTCTCAACTTAGAACCATTCATTTAGTGACTGTCCGAAGTTAAAACAAAAAAGTAACTTAGGACAATTTTTCACATTTACAACCAATTGTAGCAGCTGGCTTCCTCATTGACTTTGCTTGTCAGAAGGTCGCAAAAAGATGATTGCATAACTCTGGGACATACATGCATGCCAGTTGCTAAGCATCTTGAGTTTTGATCATGCGATCATGGTGATCATAATCACGTGAGGCATGCACGTATGATAGTTGCAGTATCCTGGGGTCATGCAATCCCCTTTAGTGACCTTCTGATCAGCAAAGTCAATGGCGAAGCCAAATTCATTTAACAACCGTGTTACTAACTTAACAACGGCAGCGATTCACTTAACAACTGTGGCAAGGTCGTAAAATGGGGTCAGCCTCACTTTACAACTGTCTTGCTCAGCAACATAAATTTTGGATTCAATTGTGGTCGTAAGTTCAGGACTCCCTGCATTTTCTTACTTCCATTCCATAATTGCTACAGAGAGTAACGTTTCAGCCGCTTCCAGGAGAATCTGTGTTGCTTTTAGGCAGCCTTACCCATCCTGCCTCTCTTCCAGGTGTGTTGACAATATAGCTGCTAGGATTCCCAGCCAGTGTAGAGAAAAGCCACGCTGGTCCTCCTGGGGCCCACCGCGCGGCCGAGTGCCAGGTTTGGAAAAGCTGCATTATCCCCGAAAAGCCACTCTGGGAAAAATCTGGCAAGCAAACCAATCAAAGCTATGAATAAATAAAATACCTTTTAAACGTATGACTGTTTTATAATCTCTGGCACTGCTGTCTGAGGGATTTTTTAAAAGATAAAAGAGAAATAAAAGCGATGTGAAGCTCATCATCGCTTGGCGGGATGGGCATAAATGTTTCATGGCCAGACCCTGGCTAGCTCAGAAATCAAGAGCTTTTTTTCCCCCTCCCACAGCTGCTCGGCCTCCATCCACCCCCCCACCCCCCCAAGCTGAGTGTGTGGAGATAGTTAATATCGGAGGGTGGGGGTTGTCCTGATGGAAAAGCCTTGGCATCAAATGCTGATACATAACAAAGCATAGCCTCCAGCAATGGCTGATTGGGGGGTGTAGTCAATCAGCTGGGTGGAAGCCCACAAAAATTCCCCAACTGAGATCTGATTTCATGCACTTGAGCCCACAAGCCCCCCACCTCGCCCCACACCACAATTGCCTCTGATCTCAGCTAGATTCCAGCTGCAACGCTGGCAGGAGCCCAAGGCCTCTGACATCAAGTAGGGTTTTTTTCCTCCTGTCCATTGAATGATCTTTGGGGTCCCTTGTTTCAGTTTTAAGACAGAAAATCTATATTTAACAAAATCCACAAGGAGGGAAAGGTGGTTGGCTTTCCTTTTTTGTGCCAGCCTCTCTCTCAGTCTCGGTCAGGAGGAAAGAGAGGCCTAGAAAAATAATCCTTCCCTTCCTTTCACTCTTTCAATATTCCCTCTTACCTTTTCAAAACATCTAGTCCTCTTCTGTGATACCCAAGGACTTACTCCAAATAATTACTTTTATTATAATTGTAATCCTAGCTATATGTAAGGTTAAAAATAAACACTTCATTAGACACAAAGGCCTAGAAAGGTTGGAAAAAACCAAGCCCAATATTAGAAATATTCCTATTTTACTAGTCATTGTATATTACTCATGCCGGCCACATGACCACAGAGATGTCTTCGGACATCTCTGCTGGCTCTTCGGCTTTGAAATGGAGGTGAGCACCGCCCCTAGAGTCAGGACTGACTAGCATATATGTGCAAGGGGAATCTTTACCTTTAGCTTAGTGAAAAGAAGGACCAGGGGAGACGTGATAGCATTCCAGTATTTGAGGGGCTGTCACAAAGAAGAGGGAGTCAATCTGTTCTCCAAAGCACCCGAAGGCAAGACGAGAAACAATGGATGGAAACTGTCAAGAAGAGATGCAACCTAGAACTAAGGAGAAATTTCCTGACAGTGAGAACAATTAACCAGTGGAACAGTTTGCCTTCAGACGTTGTGGGTGATCCATTACTGGAGGCTTTTAAAAAGAGACTGGACAGCCACCTGTCTGAAATGAATAGGGCAGTGATGGGATTCAAAAAATTGTACTACCGTTTCTGTGGGTGTGGCTTGGTGGGCATGGCTTGGATTGGTGGGTGTGGTTTGGAGGGCGTGGCAGTGGAAGGATACTGTAAAATCTCCATTACTTCCCCACTCCAGCAGAAGGATACTTCAAAATCCCCATTTCCTCCAGATCAGCTGGGACTCAGGAGGTAGAGAATAGATGGAGGTGGAGCCAGTCAGAGATGGTATTTACCAGTTCTCAAAATTCCCGCTACTGGTTCTCGAGAACTGGTCAGAACCTGCTGAATACCACCTCTGGTATAGGGTCTCCTACTTGAGAGTTGGACTAGAAGATTTCCAAGGTCCCTTCCAACTCTGATATTCTATGGTCTACATTCCTGCCTGCAGACACATAAATCCAACTATATTATGGGACAAGATAGACGCAGAAGGAAAAAGGAACCTAGACATAGGAAAGGGAAATTGTGCTTTGAGAAATTATTTTCATATAGAATGTATGGGAAAGATTTGCTTGAATTGCTGTACAAAGCCCCTTATAAAATGGCTGATTAATGTAACTGTAAATTGCTAAGTGGGGCGAAAGCAACCCCTTACACGGGAGTGTGACTCAATGCTTCTTGCCCATTATAAAAATTGTGGGCAGAAAGGTAAGAGACACACAAATTTTGGGAGAGATCTACTTGTGTCCTTTTTTCTGTGTAGAATAAAAGTTTTTTTCAGTCTCTACCCTGGTGTGTTCTTCATTGGGCTTTCATATACTGGGCATTAATTCAGAGTTTCTGGGAGAACTTCTGCATCAGTGTATTTATTAATGACAACTATATGGCCACCCAACTCAAAGCAATGAGAGACTGGTCAGTGTAGAATTTGCTTAACAGGCCAGCTAAGCCATAATAGGTGGGGTTCACCTATTCCTTTGAACCAATATTGTGGCAGCATGCAAAGACTGAAACCAGTCACACATAACCCACTGCCTGGTAGCTATTATTATTTTTATTTATTTTATTTATAAAAATAATTATTATTTTTATTTATTAAATTGGTTTGCCACCCAGGTGACTTTGTGCAGTTTACAAATTGTGTGCCTCTTAATAAATTGGAACTTTGAGCAATACTTTTCCTTGGACTCTGATTTAATTTTGGATGCTATTTGGAACGCTGACATTATGTGGAAGATACCTGTCTATTGATGTGGGTTATGTTGTGACTCATTTCAAACTCTGCATGAAGCCACAATATTGGCTTGATTTTGGTTCAGTGGCTTAGCTGTAATTCTCAATGAGATCTTGAAGACTTTTTGAACAACTTATAGCTTTTTTAAAAGCTTGACTTAATTTGATGCATAAATCTAGACAATGTGTCCAAGTGTGATCATTATTAAGGGCATGTTGGCATCATTTGCCGTATGTTTTTGTGTACTGTATATTCACTGAATAAAACCTAGAAAGATTTGAAGCAGATCTAATCCTGTAGTGCCCTGACATATCTATTGGAATCCCTTCTACCATCCTAATAAGTGTCTCTCTAAAGCAAGGTGGAGGGAAAAGGAATGGGGACACAGAGAGAGCCTTAGTTGATAGTGGTAGGGAAGCAGTTGCCAGCAGCCCGGCTTTAATGGTAATGATAAGGTTTGCTTTTGTTCTTTTGGGTCTTATTTAATCAGCTCGACTCGTTTCTGATTTTTCCTATCTCTGTGTTTCATCCTATGGCTTTTATGCCCAGGCTCCCAGCTGCAGGAAACCTTGTTAAAATTGCCTTCTTCAAACACAAGCGCCTGCTTGCATTCCCCAGGGTTTGCAATATGTATCGATGGGGTAGAAATCCAGGGGAAACGAGAAGGGGGCTATCAAAGGATTTCTGTTCCTGTGTATTTTATAATTCATTGCATAGCTAAGCTAAAGAATACATTTCCACTAACAAGGTCTTGAGCAGAATCTATATAGAAAGGGTATTCAAGATGACATGAAGAGGTTGGATGTGAGCCCCTCGTATGTTCCTCGGCGTGTTTGAACATGCTTCTTGCTACTTAGCTTTAAATCCCGACAGCCTTCATTGGGATTCTCTTAAAATCAAACATCATCTAATTTTGAATCACATCTTAATCACCAGCACAACCACGGCATAAAATCACTGGTATACGTGTAAATATGGATGTGTATTCGGTGTACTTTAAAATACATTCTTTTTGGTGAAGTAGCTCATACATTTTGATAGTTTATACAACCCCTGGAATTGAGACTGCGGCCATTTTAACACCATCGTCAGTTTTCCCTTTGCGTTGTCATGTTTAATAAAACTTTACTATCTCCCCTTTTTTGATGGGTCGGAGCTGTCAGTGCCATTTAGAATTTATGCAAATCTCAATTAAATGCTAAAAATAAGACTAAAACGTTTAGAGCAGATGGGAGATTAAAGGATTGAGTAAATAAAAATGCATTTGCTTAATGCCAAAAAGACAGAAGCTTTCCGGGGTTCCTGGATAAGATCTTAATGTCTGATGTCGGATGAAACTGTTGGTTAGAATGAGTCCCACCATTTATAGATAGATAGATAGATATAGATAGATAGATTTATTTTTCTATACCGCGTCCTCTCCCCTGGGGGACTCGGAGCGGTGCACAGGGAAAATTAAAACAACATAAAATATATACATGAATAAATACAATAAAAACAAATTAAATCAACTGTCCCTGCACTAAAATCCCCATTTTAAAATTAACATTCCCTAACCCCTGAGGTAGAGACTAACCTAGGCCGGCCAAGCAGAAAAAGTGAGTTTTTAATTTCTGACGGAAGGAGCGGAGGTCCGTAGTTGTTCTAATGTCGGGGGGAAGGTCGTTCCAGAGGGCTGGGCCCGCCACAGAGAAGGCCCTTCCCCTGGGCGTCGCCCACTGACAAAGTCTAGTGGACGGCACCCGGAGAAGTCCCTCTCTGTGGGAGCGAATCGGCCGGGAAGATGTATGGGGCAGAATCCGATCCCGCAGATAGCTAGGTCCCGAGCCATGGAGCGCTTTAAAGATGAGAACTAACACCTTGAAGCGCACCCGAAAGACGACAGGTAGCCAGTGCAGCTCGCGCAAGAGCGGTGTTACATGGGTATACCTTGCGGTACCCATTATTGCTCGCGCGGCTGCATTCTGGACCAGCTGAAGTCTTCGGGTGCACCTCAAGGGGAGCCCCATGTAGAGAGAGTTACAATAGTCCAGTCGGGATGTCACGAGAGCATGAGTGACTGTGCGAAGGGCGTCCCGATCCAATAGGGGGCGCAACTGGCGAACCAGGCGAACCTGGTAAAACGCCCTCCTGGCCACGGCTGTCACTTGATCTTCCATGGACAGCCGGGCATCCAGGAGGACACCCAAGTTGCGCGCCCCATCCACAGGGGCAAGATGTTCGCCCCCTATGGCCAGCGATGGAATCAGCTGGTTGAATCGGGCAGCCGGAAACCACAGCCACTCGGTCTTGGTCGGGTTGAGTCTGAGTCCGTTACTTCCCATCCAGATCCGTACGGCTTCCAGGCACTGGCACATCACCGCTACGGCATCGTTGGGGTGGCCTGGGGTAGATATATACAGCTGAGTATCATCAGCGTAGAGATGGTACTCTACCCCAAAGCCACGGATGATCTCACCCAGCGGCTTCATATATGTGTTGAACAGGAGAGGCGAGAGGACCGACCCCTGAGGCACCCCACATGTGAGGGGTCTCGAGGTCGACCTCTGCTCTCCTGCCAACACAAATTGCGATCGGCCAGAGAGGTAGGAGGAGAACCACCGTAAAACGGTGCCTCCCACCCCCAACCCCTCCAGCCGATGCAATAGGATACCATGGTCGATGGTATCGAAAGCCGCCGAGAGGTCTAATAGGACCAGGATGGAGGAGCAACCCCCATCTCTGGCCCTCCAGAGATCATCGACCAACGCGACCAATGCCGTCTCGGTGCTATGCCCGGGCCGAAAGCCGGACTGGCGCGGGTCTAGATAATCAACTTCCTCCAGGTGACGGGGAAACTGTTGTGCCACCACACTCTCGACAACCTTCGCCAGAAAGGGAAGGTTGGAGACTGGATGATAGTTGGTTAATAAAGCTGGGTCCAAAGAGGGCTTCTTAAGGAGGGGCCTCACCATAGCCTCTTTTAGGGAAGCAGGTAAGGCACCCTCACTTAAGGATGCGTTGACAACCTCTTGGAGCCAGCCTCGTGTCACCTCCCAGGATGCCAGTACAAGCCAGGAGGGACACGGGTCCAATAAACATGTGGTGGCTCGCAGTCGCCCACGTAACCTGTCCATATCCTCGGAAGTAACGGAGTCAAACTCCTCCCAGACAAGATCTGTCTCGTGGCATCCCACTGGGCCATCAATGGAGGCTAACTCATTCTGTATCTGAGCGATTTTCTCCTGCAGAAAAATCACAAATTCCTCTGCTCTACCCTGTAGCGGGGCTTCCCGCACCCTCTGTTGAAGGAGGGAGCGGGTCACCCTAAACAGGGCGGCAGGGCGGTTTTCTGCGGATGCTATGAGAGTGGCACAATGATGACGTTTGGCCACTCTCAGTGCCACAATGTAAGTCCGTAAATGGGCTCTTACCTGTGTCCGGTCAGATTCAGAACGGGTAGTCCTCCATCTTCTCTCTAGGCATCTCTTGTGGCGTTTCATCACCCTCAGCTCCTCGGTAAACCAAGGAGCCAGGGTGGCTCGCTGCCACAAGAGAGGCCGCAAGGGCGCGACCCGATCCAAGGCTCCCGTGGTCGCAATATTCCATGCGGCCACGAGGTCCTCCATCGGGGCGCGGGTCAGGGGTACAGGAAGTGGCCCAAGCGCCGTCTGGAACCCATCAGGGTCCATCAGGCGCCTGGGGCGGAACCAAATAGCTGACTCAGGTTCCGCCTCCCCGCGGTGAGGGGCAGCGGTTGGAAAGTCGAGCCGGAGAAGTGAGTGGTCTGACCATGACAAGGGCGTGATGACTATGTCCCCTATACCCAGATCACTCTTCCATTGGCCTGAGACAAAGATAAGATCCGGTGTATGTCCACCCTCGTGAGTGGGGCCTTGAATTAGTTGGGTCAGGTCCATGGCTGTCATGGAAGCCATGAACTCCCGAGCTACCCCGGATGATTCGCCCGCCGATGGCAGATTAAAGTCCCCCATGACTAAAAGTCTGGGGGTCTCAACTGCCATCGTAGCGATCACCTCCAGGAGCTCGGGCAGGGCTGCTGTTACATAGCGGGGGGCCAGGTATACAACTAGCAAGCCCAACTGCCTCCCTAGGCCCCACTTCACGCAGAGGGACTCACAACCGGTAGTCTGTGGCACAATGGTCTCTCTAGGCTCTAGACCTTCCCTAATAATAACCGCTACCCCACCACCCCTGCCTAGGGCCCGAGGCTGATGAAAAGCGCGGTAACCTGGTGGGCACATTTCAACGAGGGGGAGTCCTCCCTCGTGGCCCAACCAGGTCTCCGCAATTCCTACCAGGTCCGGCTCCCCCTCTGACACGAGGTCATGGATGAGGGGGGCTTTGTTGACCACGGACCTGGCATTGCAGAACATCAGCCGTAGGCCCTGGCTCTGTACTCCCTGACCACCTAGCCTGCGGGGGTTGTGGCACTTTGCTAAAGAGGGGGACTTGCCTTAGGCAGTAGATTCAAGAAAGTAGTAATGAAGTTCCTGCCCACGCAGGGGGTTGGACTAATCATGTTGTGACCCGTCAGCAGCTAGCAGAGCTGGCAGCAGATTCGGGGAGAAGGTTGGGGAGGAACATGGGCCAGTCCTGGAGTCTGGGGAAGGCTCTGATGAGGGCTCTGTGTTGGAGGCAGAGAGGGGGCCAGAATCGTATGCCAGTTATCAGATGCCTTCAGAATCAGACATGAGTGAGGCAGATGAACAGCTGGAGCCTGTTCCCAGTGTGTGCACGCACAGAGTTGCCAGACAAAGGGAACAGCTAAAGAACGGGTCGACTTGGGAGTAAGGCCACAGGTGGATGATGAATGGCCCCTCGCAGAGGAAATAAAAGAGGAGCAAAAGGGGAGTGGAGTTGCAGGAGACATTTTACAGATATTGGCATGTCAGCTCTCCAAGCCAGATAAGGTCTGTGGCTGTAAATCCTCCCTTGAAAGACTTTGCTGGAAGTGAATGAACAGAATTCACAGTAAATTAATAAAAGGGGTTTTTGTCGGGACAAGGAGTTTGCTTCATGCTCTTGGGAAGGGAAGCCTAGGTCAGAACAAGTCATACCTTAGGCACAAAAACCAACTGGGCGACTTTAGGGCAGTCAATCTCCCTCAGCCAGCTCCCCTCACAGTGTTGTTGTTTGGGGGAGGAAGAGGAAGGAGTATTAGATGTCTTTTGCCTTGAGTTATCAATAAAGGGAGGGGGAGGTGCATATCAGTGGTGGGTTTCTGCAGGCTCGCACCTACTTGCGAGAGCCGGTTGGTGAAATTTAGAGAACTGGTGAGAGGGGGTTCCACCGGCATACCTGGAAGTAAATCTGGCCCACCGCTGCCAGTGACCCAACGGGAAGAAAAAAGGAAAGGAAGGAAGAAAGGAAAGAAAGGAAAGAAAGAAAGAAAGAGAAAGAAAGAAAGAAAGAAAGAAAGAAAGAAAGAAAGAAAGAAAGAAAGAAAGAAAGAAAGAAAGAAAGAATTTATCATCACAATTGAGTCCAAAATTTTGGTTGCTAAGCAAGAGCAATGTTAAATGAGTTTCACCACATTTTAAAAGGTGGCCACTCCCACCCTGTCACATGTCTGCCAAGCCACGCCCACAAAGTAGGCCACACCTACAGAGTAGGTTCTAAAAAATTTGAAACCCACCACTGGTGCATATGCTGTCCCATCAGCAGCAATGATGAAAGATGTGGTTGCTACATGGACAAAGAGAGTATAATACTGCCTTTTAACTCACTCAGATTTATATGTACGTAGATCTAGTCTATTATTATTATAATATAATATAATGTAGTGTAGCATAATGTAACATCATGTACCTCTGTCTTTTGCTTGAAATAATAATACAATACAATACAATAGCAGAGTTGGAAGGGACCTTGTAGGTCTTCTAGTCCAACCCCCTGCGTGGGCAGGAACCTTATACCATTTCAGACAAATGGCTATCTAACTAAATATATAATCCTTCTTTCAGAATCAGCAATGATACGTGAAATACAGAAAAGGGGTAAACAATAGTAAGCCAAAGAAATTAAATGTATGAAATAAGAAAAAAGGAAAGAGAACTATACCTATTTTATAGCAATGGCATTCGTTATAATTTACCATACTATTCCTAAGTATTCTTGCCGATCATCCCCATATTCATACATCACTTTGTTCTTTCAACTGCTCATTTTTCTTTTTCAGAACCTCATCAACAATTTTCAGTATTGAATTTTTCAATTGTCCTTTCTCGATCAATTACTTTTCTTTCATATACCTCTTTGATGATTTTATCATTCATTCAGCTATTGTGTACAACCAAGCTATTTCAGTGTATTTCTTTCATACCAGTCACTCATATATTCAATCAGTATTCACATAGTACTAATTCATAGTTCAATTCCACACAATTCTATGACACTCTGTAGCCTGATTATGTTCATTCTTTTCCAAGCAGCTTCCACCTCTCTCTTTTTTTTTGTATCCACTTTCCATTCATTTGGTTGGGGATTTATCTACTGACTTTTTTCAAACCAGGAAAAAATTATCTTCCTGAAATTGTTCTACATTCACTCTTGTTTATTTCACTTCTTTCTCTTTCTTCTGTGTTTTTTCCCCCCCAAGATCCCTTTTTTTTCAATTTTGAATTTCAGAGCAGCTATTCTGTAATATTGGCAGGTCCTTTTGCAACACAGAATGAGCTATAAGCACTAAAATAGTATCTTTACAAACTATATATTTCACATTGTAAATTGGTGTATTGTGAAATGTTTTCCTGGTATCTCTCATTATGAGAGACTTGAATGCCTAGAATCAATGAGTTTCCCCTACACTCACCATCTGACCCTTTTGTAGAGAGAGGAGGTGATACATTTTGACTGGCAGGTGACAGAAGGAGACATCCAATAAAGTAAAGCTGTGAGGAAGGAAGATTCCCTCAGAAAGTCCCCTACAATGCAGCTGTTGTGAAGAAGTGTCAGTTCATGAGTTGGTTGCAAGAATGAATAAAAAAAGAAAGGCCAAAAGAGAATAAATCTTTGCATTAGCATTTTTCTTGCTTATTTGATAGTGTAGGTCAGGGGTCTGCAAAGTTGGCTCTTTTAAGACTGGTGGACTTCAACTCCCAGAATTCCCCAGCCAGCATAGCTGGCTGGGGAATTCTGGGAGTTGAAGTCCACCAGTCTTAAAAGAGCCAACTTTGCAGACCCCTGGTGTAGGTAATGAAGCACTCATTAGATGTGTCTGGGATTGTGATTTTCCAGAAGTTAAATTTTGTGAGAGATTTACTACAGCAGCAAAAGCAATATTCTTTTTTCAGTGCTCTTCCGTAGGATATGTTCCCTCAATTTTTTAAAAATATATATGGCACAGTAGAGGGAGAAACCATCCTTCATTTGTAGAGATTCAACTTACTTTTACCATGCCAAGGCTCTGCCCCAGCTTGTAATGCTGTAGGAGGGGATTCCACTATAAAACAATAATATCCGCAGGGGGGTGCCAAAAAAATCAATACGGGAACCACAACCATGCAGTGGAAAGCTAAATCTTGCGAAAATAGGACGAAAATTGCTACCTTGGAATAACTTTCTCTAGTGTGGTATTTTCCAAATGGCTATGCTGACTATGGATGAGAGGTGTTGCAGTTTAGCCCAGTTGTAAGCTGCCAGGTGAACAAAAGATATGCATTGATCTGTTTATATTCAATAAATAAATTGTATAAGGCCATCTAGTTGATTGGCAATTCAAAGCGGTTTCTGGCAATCTTGTGGCTCACCAGCGGCCAGGACAACTCGCACCAGATTCAGACAGTGAGGAGGTTGGGGAGGAATATGCGCCAATACTGGAGTCTGTGGAAGGTCTGATGTGTCAGAGGGGGCCAGAGCCATATGCCATTATCAGCTGCTGTCAGAGTCAGACATCAGTGAGGCAGACGAACAGCTGGAGCCTCTTCCCAGTGTGCGCATGCGCAGAGTTGCCAGACAAGGGAACAGCTAAAGAACAGGGGTTGACTTGGGAATAAGGCCACAGATGGACGATGAATAGCCTCTCCCAGAGGAAATAAAAGAGAAGTGAAGGGGAAGTGGAGTTTGCAGGAGACAATTAGTTCACTTGATTAGTTTGTGACTCTCTGAGACTCCTTGACAAGTTTTACAGATATCGGCCTGGCAGCTCTCCAAGCCAGGTAATGTCTATGTGGGATACCTCAGGGGTCGGTCCTCTCGCCGCCCTTGTTCAACACATATATGAAACCGCTGGGTGAGATCATCCGTGGTTTTGGGATAGAGTACCATCTGTACGCTGATGATACTCAGTTGTACATATCTACCCCAGACCACCCCAACTATGCCGTCAAAGTGAAGTCCCGATGTTTGGAAGCCGTGCGGAGCTGGATGGGAAGAGACAGACTCAGACTCAACCCATCCAAGACCGAGTGGCTGTGGTTTCCGGCGCCCCGATACAACCAGTTGATCCCATCACTGGCCATAGGGGGTGAACATCTAGCCCCCGTGGATCGGGCTTGCAACTTGGGCATCCTCCTGGATACTCAGCTGTCTATGGAAGATCATGTGACGGCCGTGGCCAGGGGGGCTTTCTGCCAGGTTCGCCTGGTACGCCAGTTGCGGCCCCTATTGGACCGGGACGCCCTTCGCACAGTCACTCATGCGCTCGTGATATCCCGACTGCATTACTGTAACGCTCTCTACATGGGGCTCCCCTTGAGGTGCACCCGACGACTACAACTAGTCCAGAATTAAATCAACAATTAAAGACCCATCTTTTCCGCGCGGGCAATTATGGGTACCACCAGGTACTCCCACGTAACACCGCTCCTGCGCGAGCTACACTGGCTACTTGTGGCCTTTCGGGTGCACTTCAAGGTGTTGATTACCATCTTTAAAGTGCTCCATGGCACGGGTCCTAGCTATATCTGCGTGATCGTATCCTACCCCACACATCCCTTCGACCGATTCACTCACACAGAGAGTGACTTCTCCGGGTGCTGTCCACCTGGCAATGCCAACAGGCGGCATCCAGGGGAAGGGCCTTCTCTGTGGCGGGCCCAACCCTCTGGAATGACCTACCCCCCGAACTTAGATCTATCACGGACCTCCGCTCCTTCTGCCAACAATTAAAGACCCATCTTTTCCAGCAGGCCAGCCTGGCCTAACCTACCATACCAGCCTAGTTTTAGTAAATATTACCAATCGGGTTTTTACAATATAAATTTAAACAAGGTACTTTTTAACACAGGGTAAAACATTTAATTTAGTTTTAATTTATTTATAATTTGTTATATGTATATGTTCTTAAATTCCTGTACACCGCCCCGAGTCTCTTCGGAGAGGGGGCGGTCAATAAATCCAAATAAATAAATAAATAAATAAATAAATATAACTGTAAATCCTCCCTTGAAAGATTTTGCTGTATGTGAATGAGCAGAATTCACAGTAAATTAACAAAAGTGGTTTTTGTTGGGATCAGGAGTTTGCTTCATGCTCTTGAGAAGCCTAGATCAGAGCAAACCTAACCCAGTGTTTCTCAACCTTGACCTCTTGAAAATGTGTGCACTTCAACTCTCAGAATTCTGGGAGTTGAAAACCACACATCTTCAAGGGGCCAAGGTTGAGAAACACTATTTGCTGTTGCACACAGGCTATAGACAAGTCTATTCTCTTCTTAACATCATGGTTGCCATCTCATCTCTAGATTCTTCACCTGAAGCCCAGCCCAAATACATCAAGGATGGAAAGCGCTATGGGAGGCGATCCTTGCCAGAGTTTCAGCAATCCGTGGAAGAATTTGCAGAGGTGACAGTGATTGAACCTTTGAACCAGGATGCCCTCTCTTCCCGCCTCTCCAACAATGACTGTGATGAGGTAAGGATTTAAAGGCAAGCTAAGTGGATAAGGAGAAGGGATATGAGATTGAAAATCCTTCTGTGTGCATGTGTGAAAAGCGTTTTAATGTTTCTTCCAAGAATTATGCCATTTTAAGATACATGGACTTCAGCTCCCAGAACTGACTAGCCAGCATGCATAAATTCAAAGTTTCTGAAGTTGAGAAACACTGCTGTGGACAATGGGATGAAAGTTTTGGTTCCTAAAGTCCATCTCTTCATACTGCAGCTTATTATATTTTCTGGCTTTATTGGCACCATGGAAAAGCACATTGAAAAAAATCTTTTTTTTAAAGAATTAAAAAAGAAAGAGAAAATGCAAAATGTAGAGAAACTTAAGTTGAACTGGAACAACATAATTATGTTGCATCTTAAAATCAACAGGCAACAGTGGCGTAGGTCTGCATGGATCCTGATCCACTTCATAAGAGAGGCACAGTTATACTCCTGAGAAAAGAATATTGTGTTTGGACTGTGCACATGTGGGAGGATTGCTTTGATACATAGCCATAGACTTGCAGGTGACCTAAGAGTTCCTCAAGTAGAGCTTCCTGCATACTGCAGGACTCACTACATTATTGCTGATAAATGGCTCTCTAGCCTGTTTAAAACCTCTAGTGAAGGAAATAAAACATTTCCCACAATAACCTATTCCACAGTTCTTAGTGTCAAGACATTCGTCCTTGAATCTAATCTGCATCTACATCCTAGAAATTTCATCCCATTAGTTCTACTCTTGCCCTCTGTAGTAAATAAAATTATTCAAAATAATATAATATTCCCTTGGATATTTGAAGACTGGTGGTACATTCCTTTCAATGTTCTCATCTCACAATAAATATACCTAGATCTTTTAACATACCTACATCGGGTGCGCTTCAAGGTGCTGGTGACCATCTTTAAGACGCTCCATGGCATAGGGCCTAGTTATTTGCAGGACCGTCTCCTACCGCATACCTCCCTTAGACCGGTCCGCTCCCACAGAGTGGGCCTCCTCAGGGTGCCGTCAGCTGGTCAATGCCAACTGGCGGCGCCCAGGGGAAGAGCCTTCTCTGTGGCGGGTCCAACCGTCTGGAATGACCTACCCCCCGAACTTCGTACCATCACGGACCTTCGCCTTTTCCGCCGCTCATTAAAAACTCATTTGTTCCATCTCGCTGGCCTTGCTTAGAGTCAGTGTATGCCTATATCTTGGGTTAGATTTAACATTGGATTTTTAAGGGTGTCTATTTTTAGAGTTGGGTTTTTAAATCAATTGTTCCTAGCACGGGCTAAATTGTTTAATTTTAGTTTTAACTTTTGTAGAATTTTGTATTGTTTGTATTTTTAGTCTTTTAAATTCCTGTGCGCCGCCCTGGGTCCCTTTCGGGAGATAGGGCGGGATAGAAATCTAATAAAACTAAACTAAAACTAAACTACATTCCTCATAGGACTTAGTTTCCAGTCCTTTCATCATTGTGGTAGCTTTCTATGGACTTGCTCAAGTTTATCTGCATTTTAAAAATGGAGTGTGCAGAACTGAATGCACTGCTCCAAGTAAGTTTTGATTAAGCAGAATTGGGTGGGATAATTACTACTTATGTCTAGATTTACATTTCTCCCTGCTAAATTTCATTTGATTTGTTTCTATACATTGTTCTAGCTTAAATCCTGAATTATTTCCCTCTCCTCCCAAAATTCTTTCTGGAGTTTTGGGCAAAGAACCCTACAAACACACATGTTCACACACTTTTCAAAGAACCATATTTAAAGTTAAGCAAGCTGTCACTAGGTCCGATATCTGCGGGATCGGATCTTGCCTCATACATCCTCATGGCCGATTCGCTCCCACAGAGAGGGACTTCTCCGGGTGCCGTCCACTAGACTTTGTCAGCGGGCGACGCCCAGGGGAAGGGCTCTCTCTGTGGCGGGCCCGGCCCTCTGGAACGACCTTCCCCCCGACATTAGGACGACCACGGACCTCCGCTCCTTCCGTCTCAAATTAAAAACTCATTTCTTCTGTCTGGCCGGCCTAGGATAGTCTCTCTGTCTTTGGGGTTTTATTGAGGTTTTATAATATAGCTTAGTTTTAATGGGGAATTTTTAGCGCAGGTTTAGATTTAATTTATTTTTAATGAAATGTTTGTATGTATTTATTGTTTTATTGTGCCTGTGCACCGCCCCGAGTCCCTGTGGGGAGAGGGTGCGGTTTAGAAATATTAAAATTATTATTATTATTATTATTATTATTATTATTATTATTATTATTATTATTATTATTATTATTATTATTATTATTATTAACCTGGTTAAGCAAATAAATTAAGAACCAACTACTGCTTCCCTTACCACATTTTTGGCCCCACTTAGCTCCCCAATCTTTACTTTCTTAATGATGAGATTCCTGCAGGAAGAATCCAGAAGCATTTGCTTCATCTCTGGTCTTCAAGAAGCCTATTTCTTTTCTTTTGGATGTTGTTACAAAATTATTTGTTTACCAAGTAGGCTCTTTGAAAAATAACAAGCCAACAATTCTCTGAGATTTGTTTCTTCCCAATCCACAGTATGCTCATCGTATTTCTTCCATCCTACATTTGATGAGTCACCTCCATCACACTGTGTTCTGGATTTCTGCCTTTGGTTAACATCTGTTGGCAGAATTTGTTCAGCTTTTTTGTGGTTCTGTATTTCAAGTGTTGCGTAACATTTTTCAGGTTTTGAGAAGCACTCTGAAGCAAGAGACAAAAGCAGTGGCCAAGTCATTTTACTCTTCACAAATACCTATGTGACCTGCAGAATTACCATTTTCTAGTACAGGGGTCTCCAACCTTTGCAACTTTAAGTCTGAAGGACTTCAGCTCCCAGACAGCAAAGCTGGCTGGAGAAGTCTGGGAGCTGAAGTCCTTCAGACTTAAATAATAATAATTTATTATTTCTATTATTCTATTAAAGTTGCAAAGGTTGGAGACCCCTGTTCTAGTAGGGTTCTGTCCTCTTGCTGCTTCTTTTTACAGGTCAAGTGGGTAGAAATAGGCCAAATGCCTGAAATGCAAACGCATTCATTGTGAAAAGTTTAAAATCAGAATTGCTCATGTAGAAAATACATTACAAATGGAGTCTAATTGATGTCCAACTTTCATTCTAGTGTTAAAATGCCAGAGCATCAGCCAATTTAGCAAATATCAAGATGTTACTCAAAGATTGCCAAGATTCTAAAGCAAATAGTTTAAAGGTTGGAGCAGATGAGGAAGGTCTTAACTCTTCTCTGGCCTCTTTTTTTTTAATGCCCCAGGTCAGGTATTTATAAACTTTTCCTGATGACCCAGCATTTGTCAGGGACAGTGGAAGAATGGCTGGAGGGAAAAACCAAGCCTTCAGTGGAAATGCAGATTGCCCAAGGATATCCTCCACTCTAAGTGGTATGGGGAGAATTTATCCCTTGCGCTGTACTTCCATTCCTGCTTGAGGCTCATGTACAACGGGGATATGATGACCATTAATGAAAAGAGATCAAGGAAGTATCTGCTTGAATTAGAAGTTACATTACTGATCCTAGCAGCGCTCTCTCTCTCTCTCTCTCTCTCTCTCTCTCTCTCTCTCTCTCTCTCTCTCTCTCTCTCTCTCTCTCTCTCTCAGTAGATAGACATTCTCACATATATTTTAACCCATGTGTGTGTACAAACACATATACACAATCCTTCTGATAAAGGTGATGCAGTCATATTGATGCAGTCATACTACCTGAGACTTTGTAATGGTACCCGAGATTCATTGTGGAGTACATTCAGTCATAGAACACCTCCAAATAGTCATGTGATGGCTTTCTCTTCTACTATCTCTTTACCATCATAGACAGAAGAATCATAACTGAATTACGGCTATAATGTGACCCCTTTGCTTGTGGAACCTGGATAGAATTGATAAGGAAAATGTGTTAATTCACTAAGTCACGTCTGACTCTTGACAACTCCTGGAACCATAGCATGCCAGCCCCCCACCCCCACCCCCAATCCACACTGTGTCCCAGAGTTTGCTCAAATTCATGTTCAATGCATCAATGACACTATCAAACTATCTCATCCTCTACTGTCCTCTTCTGCTGATGAGAAAAAAGGTAAACTGGTAAGTGCTTCAAGAGGCAATCAACAGTTAGAAAAAAGCTAACCTGGTCCTGGTCAGTCACTAGTATCATTTTAAGTCTTGTTCTACTTGTAGGCACCTCCAAAATTCAAGGAGGGTGAGCATGAATGGAGCTGTGGTCCAGGACAATGACTAGTGGCTTTAAAATGTATGGTGAATTTCTCCTGGCCTTGTTTGTGCTTATCCCTTGTCTCAAAATGGAATGCAGTTCCAGGCTTACTTTGCAAAGAACATCCAGAGGGCACAGAAGCAAACTGAGAGAATTCTTAGTGCATTCAAAGAGAACTTTATTAGCTGCCAAGAGTGAACTGCTGGAACTGCACATGGAGCATGGGCAGTAAGTGATCTGTTTGATAGCTATGGGAAAGATTATCTTTGGTCAAAGGCCCGAGTTGTAACCACTGAGCGTAAATCTCTTGCAACTTTAGGAAAGACAAAGTTGAGCCAAAAGAATATTCCATAAATACTTTTCTGCCTAAGTACTAAGTTGCTGCAGTTGAATCATAAGTAAGTCTGATGTCCCAGTGAAGATGCTGAAGTAGATTTGAGGAGATCCATAGTCTCCTCATAGTAACGGAAGGTTACTATATGATTTAGGACTAGACACTCCTTCTCAGCCAACCTACCTGAAAGGATTGTTCTGGGGGAAAAACCCTGGAAGACAGGATGCACTATATGATTTGAGTTGCTTGCAGAAAATAGGCTACACATCAGGCAAATAATAAATATAACAAATAGAAGAGTAAGAAAAGGAAATAAATGATGGAATGGTTTTCTTACAACACCATCCATCCATCCATCCATCCATCCAGTTGGAAAGGGCCAATAGGGCATTGAGAAACCCTTGTTCAGTGCAGGAATCTAAATTAAAGCATCCTTAACAGATGTGTGCCTGGTTTCCACCTGAACACCCTCATCATCTTCCTGGATAATTGGGTCCATTGTCAAACTGTTTTTATCATTAGGATTTTTTTTACCTAAATGTTTGCAGATCTCTCTCCTTCTCCCTCTCTCCTTTCTTTCTCTCTGTCTCAGCTATCAGCTGCTGAAACATAATCAAGGTCTTTTAGAATTAGCACAAGGTCTAGCTGTCCTAGCACTGCAGCGGTCAGACAGAAGTCACCAGGAAAGCTCGCAAGATGATTCAATGCACAAAACCATGCCTCTTCTTGTTTGCCAGCAACCTAAAATATACAATCTCTAATTATAAGATTTGGCATAGCAATTAGACTGTTTGAATGAATTTGCACAACATGTTTAATTGGTTGTTGGACTGATCTATTGTATGAGTTGGCACAATATTTTCCACAGGCTCGTATGGGCTGAGTGTACACAACATGCAAAACCACCCCAAAAACTAATCTTGCTTAAATATAATTTGGTGTAGTATGTTGGGTAAATGCAGCTGTTAAACTATTAATCTTGCTGAATGTGGAGGTAGTAAATGTTTTACTTGATTTAAGATGTTGGATGGGAGATTGGTGTCCTATGATTGTAAAATAGGAGTGCAAGACAGCTGGATATCTTTGTCTAGATTCAGAAATTAATCAAGATCAGCCCAGTTAATACTTGGATGAAAGATCAATAGAGAAGCCCAGGGCTATTTTTTTTTAATGTGATGGGAGCTGAGCTTCATTTAAAGGCACTTTACCTTTTTATCATTGTAAAAAGCTGCGCACATTTCACATTATTGTGATTGCTTAGGGCATCTGGAATATAACTCCATAACAGGTTTATTACAAAATAAATAATCGGAGTTAAGCGTAGGCTTTTTGACCCTGTAACTAAGCATAGACCTTTTGGCTACAAGGACTTAAAGAACTCCTGTTTTTGCTGAGGATCTGAGATGGGGAATGGGATAACTTGCTTTTTTTCCTTTTTTTTTCTTTTTCTTTGGAGGCAGCCATAAACAATGGCTTCATTTAGCTAGGGATTAACAACCCCTCTGAAAGGAAGATGTGACTCAAGGTCAGCGTGCATCAAGAATATCTCACTCAATGTATCAAAATGCAAAATATCCGTATGTCTGAGGAATTTTCGGACTCAGCAAGTGTTCTATTTCGCTAAAGTGCAGTGCAGTCAAGAGACGTCAATGCGTTTTACCTCAAGTGGGCATTATTTTTAGATTTGTGCCACAGAGTCTAAAGTCTGAGTGCCTGGACATCACGAAATAGCAGCATGGTATCTGTGCATTTGATCGTTTTAATTAATGATATATTCCAGGGGAGAAGAAAAGACTGTCGTGTGACGGCAGATGGTCGGGTGGAAGAGGGAACTCTGAAAGAAGAGAGGAAAGATTGCATTAAGGAATTCTCAACCACAGATGCTTCTGTAGGTTTTGAGTTTGGTCTTTGTGAAACTTTCAGCCATCTGTTCTTTGGACTAGCAAAGGCTTGGGTCTATCAAAGTAATATATTCCTGGAATCTCGCATGGGCAAGGACGTCCCCCTCCTCCCTAATGTGTGTGACCCTCATCCAGCTGCAGAACAATAGCTGCCTGTATGAGAGTACCTGGCATGGCTGGGGGAGGAGGAGGTTTATGGTCCACAGAATCCATAGAGAGTGTCCCCTTTTGTCTTAGCTGCAATCTGTTGGCTTGCCTTTGGGGGCAGCCATTTTGGGTTTAGTGACCTCTGGCCTCATTTGCCTTCCCTTCACAATGAAGCTCTTGTTGAGCATGGGGTATGGTAATGAGGAAGCGTGTGTGCAAAGGAGATCTGCCAGCTGAGACTGGTGTGGCAGCATCCAGATACAATGGGGGGCCCTTAATACAATGGGGGGGAGCAAGTGGAGATGCTTGTAAAAGAACAGACTTGCCGCAGCTTTGCCCTTTGTGTAGATTGGCCATCAAAATTAAGTTGAGGTTGATAGGTGTGTGGATTGACCTACTGTTGATATGGATTTTCAGAATATCAATAGGTGTTCTTTGATGAAATCCATTTCATAGAAAGACGGCCAGAGCATCATTGTCTAAAAGCCACCCCACCCCCAGTTCATTTCTCCTGCTTTTTCTTTCCCTCTTCTTTTTCAATTATCCTCAGCACTTTTCTGGAATTTCACACAGTGTTCTCTTCTTCTTGCGATGTTCTGCTCTGCAAGTTGCAAATATCTGAACACCTTTAGGCCTGTTTGAGGCTTTACATCTCCCATTACAAACCTCTCCGGTTGTTAAGATCTGCAAAATAATTTATTTTAAAGATCTCTTCATGGCAGCCCTGCTCCATAGGGGGCTTTGACAGCTGATGTTGCCCAGGGTGAATTAATGCCATCCTGTTGTTTTACTTTCCTGTGATGTGCTGTGATAGGATGTGATGATTTTAAGAGCTAATTTGCTGTAGTGGTTAAGCAGCCAGAGTAGAAAACTAAAAACTGTGAGAGCTCTACTCCCTCCTTAGGCAAGAAGCCAGCTGGGTGACCTTGGGCCAGTGACACCCTCTCGGCCCTAGGAAGGATGGCAAACCACTTCCAAAATCTTGCCAAGAGAACTGCAGGGATTTGTCCAGGCAGCTGCCAGGAGTCAACACGGACGCAGGCGCCATTTTTAAAAAAATGATTTTACTATATTCGTTTATTATTTTAAATTATGTTTAAAATGAAGAATGTTTGAAAACTATGGTCAGTCAATTGATTTTAGTCACATATAAAACTAACTACCGTATTTTTCGGAGTATAAGATGCACCAAGATTTTGAAGAGGTAAATTTTTTTTTAAAGGTTTAGCACTCTGCAGATCTTCCAAACCCACTGCACGCCTCATTTTTTGTGAAAAATGGGGCATGCAGAGAGTTTGACAGGCCTGTAAAGTGTTCCTGGGAGGGTGAAGGGGACAAAAATGAGCAAAACAATGGCCCGTTTTTTGCAAAAATGGGCCTGTTTTTTGCCAAAAAAGGACATGCATAGCTTTTAGGAATCTTGTAGAGTGCTCCTGGGGGGGGACAAAAACGAGCAAAAAATGGCCCATTTTTCACTTGTTTTTGCCCTCTCCAGCCCCCCAGGAGCACTTTGCAGGCCTCCCAAACCCTCTGCACATCCATTTTTGTGAAGGGGGTGGGGTTTCAGGAGGCCAAAAATGCTGCATTCAGTGTATAAGCCTCATCCAGCTATACACCCTCTTTTTGGGGGGGCAGGGAGGTGTGTCTTATACTCTGAAAAATACGGTAATATTTTTGCCATGCTGGGGTGGGGGTGGGGGAACCTGCTCTTGCATTGCTCCAGGCGATGAATGCACTCCTTTGGGAACAGTACAGGTAGCCCCTGGCTTACGACCACAATTGAGCCCAACATTTATATTGCTAAGTGAAACATTTGTTCAGTGGGTTTGCCCCCTCTTACTACTTTCCTTACCACCATTGTAAAGTGAATCCACTGTAGTTTTTAACATGGGAAGACTGTTGTTAAGTGGATCTGGCTGCCCCATTGACTTTGCTGGTCAGGAGGTGGCAAAAGGGAAATCACATGACCCTGGGACACTGCAACTGTCATAAGTATGAATCAGTTGCCATGCATTTGAATTTTGATCTCATGGCCATGGGGATGCTTCAATGGTTGTCAATGGGAAACATTGACATAAGTCACTTTTTTCAAGGTCATTGTAACTTTGAAGAGTCATTAAATGAACTGTCATAAGTTGAGGACTACCTGTATTAGTTCTCCATATTCTTTCAATAGAGAATTTCTAAAAGAGATAGAGTAATCAGGCTAGTTATTAGTTGCCCACATGGATTATTTTCCATGCGTGTTTCTTAAAGTTCTCTTTAGCAAGATTTATTGAGATGAAAAGGGTGTGTGGGGGGGGGGGGATAATTTCAACAAGGGAAGTATTTTTAACTTAAAACTAATATATCTCCCTGTACTTTGGATTGGAAATTTTATTCTCTTTCTTACAGACTTCCTATGAACCAGGGAAGAGGGATTTATAGCTAGTGGTTTGTATTAATAGTGTCAAAATTATTTGTCTGGGAACAACACTTTCATTGTGCCTCTTTCACTAGGTTTTAAACCATTCATTGATTTCAGAATCTATTTATTATTAATTTGAATATATGGTTTTAGTATTTTACGTTCAATTTTTTGGTTTGGGAAAATAAAGTGCTTGCCAAAGTAGAAAGATGGGGGATTAATAAAATAAATAATTTCTGTTTGCATTGAACAAAGAGAAAAAGATTGATGAACAGAAGGAGGAACTACAGTATATACAGCCAAAGATTATACCTTCTTACAATTGAACCCCAAATAACCCAAAATGAAAATAAAGTGCTTGCCAAAGTAGAAAGATGGGGGATTAATAAAATAAATATTTTCTGTTTGCATTGAAGAAAGAAAAAAAGATTGATGAACAGAAGGAGGAACTAATGTACATACAGCCAAAAATTATACCGTCTTACAATTTAACCCAAACAATATTCTGTGTGAAGCATGTGCAAAAACCTTATTGTGACTATTTCCAAAACATTAGTGCTGAGAAGACTAGCCTGCTAATATCCAGAATGGTCAGACGTAATATAAGGCAGTGTTTCTCAACCTTGGCAGCTTTAAAACGAGTGGATTTCCAGAATTCCCCACCCATCATGCCCTTAAGATGGCTAGAGTTGAGAAATGGTGGTCTAAGATATGTTTTTCTAATCTCATGCCACCCAGATGAGTTGGAGTTCAGTCCCTTTATTTTTCTATCCACTTAAGATCTTCTTGCAACAGTTCTCTCATCCATATACACCTGTGAACAGGGAGAGTTGCAATATTGGAATCTCAGCTCCTTCTCAACCTTTTGGATGATGAATAACAGAAAATATAATACAGAGCTTTCTAAAGGCAGAGGACCTGATCCAGTGCCCATTATTCTCCTCGTAGTGTAGTAAGAATAAACATGATTTAGGTCAGAGGTTCCCAAACTTGGCAACTTTAAAACTTGTGGACTTCAACTCCCAAATTCTGGGAGTTGGAAGTCCACAAGTCTTAAAGTTGCCAAGTTTGGGAACCTCTGATTTAGGTGATCGTCCCCAACCTTTTGAGTATCAGGGACAGGTTCCACGGAAAACACTTTTTCCACAGACCGGGGGTGGGGTGGGTGGCATGGCTCCATGCACTACCATGTGCAAATGAAGCTTCACTCACTTGCGTGGACCAGTTCCTAATGGACTGCAGATGGATACCGGCTCATGGACTGGGAATTGGGGGGGACCCCTGCCATAGGGCATTAGTACCTTTCCTGGGACTTTGCCATTCTTCCCTCAGATGTGTTGTTCATATAGATTCAGTTTCTTGTTTCTTTTGCTGGATGGAAGCAAGGAGAGATTAAACCTAGAAATAAGAATTTTTCTGACAGTGAGAACAATCAACCAATGGAACAGAAGTTGCCTTTGGAAGTTGTGGAGGCTTCATCACTGGAGACTTTCAAGTGGTGATTGGACTGCCATTTGTCAGAAGTGGTGTAGGGTTTCCTGCTTTGGCAGGGGGATTGACTAGATGACCTACAAGGTCCCTTCCAACTCTGTTAATCTAATTTTAATTTGTGTGTGTGTGTGTATTTGTTTTCGTAGATTTTCACAGGTGTAAGTATGCTGGTCTTGTTGTATTGGGGTGTTTTCCCATGTAAGAATGAGATTGTCTTTGCAATCTTGCCGAAACGTTGCAAAGAGAATCTCATTCTTACACGGGAAAACACCCCAATACAACTCTGCAACCTACATATCCTGTTGAATACGGGGCATATTTTTTTTTTTGCAGCTGTGGATATAAATAGTGAATTGCTTCATAAACAGCCACAGAGGCAGATCTCCCAGAATCGCATTGGGAGATATTATATCACTTCGGTTACAACTGTGTTTTGATGCCTGTTTTAAAAATAAACCAACCATTACTTGTCACATCGGCTGAGTCTTCGCTACTGTCAGATTCTTACAGCCCAAAGCTCTCCATATGGAATGACAGATGTTGAGCCGGAAGAAGAAAAACAAGCTCCCAAATCCTTGAAGCAATCATTTGTTCTAGTTCTAGATTTGCAGGGATTAGTTACGGAGTCCGCTCTTCCTGTTGCAGTTTGGAAGTAGCATGCGCATTTGAAATCGGTCCGGTCCCTTTGCAAAATGAGATGGGGGTCTAAGCCTTGCAGGAAAATCTAAGTAAAAAGGATCTGCTGGTGAGGATGTGGAAGGCTCTCCTGTCCAATTTCATCTTTTCAAAGGGTCACAGAGTGATATAGTACAATATGATCTCATCTCTTTCCCCACTATGACTTTTTCATGTAAAAATGGACCTCTTTCCTGCTGTATACATGAATGGGGGTAAAGGTAAAGGTTCCCCTTGCACATATGTGCTAGTCGTTCCCGACTCTAGGGGGCGCTGCTCATCTCCGTTTCAAAGCCCAAGAGCCAGCGCTGTCCGAAGACGTCTCTGTGATCGTGTGGCCGCCATGACTAAACATCAAAGGGGCACGGAGCGCTGTTACCTTCCCACCAAAGGTGGTTCCTAGTTTTTCTACTTGCATTTTTGCATGCTTTCGAACTGCTAGATTGGCAGAAGCTGGGACAAGTAACGGGAGCTCACTCCATTACGTAGCACTAGGGATTCAAACTGCTGAACTGTCAACCTTTCTGATCGACAAGCTCAGCATCTTAGCCACTGAGCCATCGCATCCCTGAATGAATGGGGATAGACGTGTAAAAAAAAAACATAGCACATTTGCCACTGTTGGAAGAAATGTCCATCTGGATTCAGTGCCAAGCAGGAAGAAAGAAACTGGAAACATGGAGGCTGCTTGGAAAGATGGTTTAATGATGGACAAAACCACATAGGGTTTTTTGGTCCTGGGCAAAGAAAAAGCACCTGGGTGGGAAAGAGAGCTCCTGTTCCTGTGTAAGAAATGTATTCTGATTGGTTGTCACATTGATTACATTGGTGATGGAATCTCCCCAGGTGCCATGTGGTGAGTTCTATTGCTAGATGGGTAGAGGGCTAATCCTACCTTTGTTGGATCTTGGGTGAGGGCATTTGCTTATGAATAGACCTAGCTATCTCTTAAGTGCTGACATCTGCTGTGGGCTATTGAGGAGGGTGGGGGCTATTAAGAGTGAGTCTGCTTCCTGCCTAGAAAAAACATGTTTCTCCATTTCTCATCGGGGGAAATATAATATTCTGTCTTTTTAATGTTTCCTAGAATATTTCATTCGTCTAGGAGAGGGGTGGGTGCTAACTTCCTATAACCCTTAATGCTTTTTTGATGGATCTCATGAAGGGGAAGGACTCAAGAGTCCTGATAATGCAGGGATCTTGCCTTCATATTCAGCCCTGTCCTTAGATGGCTTGTTTGCTTTGTGGTGACAGGAACATCTGTTTGTCTGATGTCTATGGATATTCTCTATTATCCAAGTCATGGTTGTCTGATCTTTCTTATGTGTGCAGGAAGCTGAGAGAGGTTTCCTAACCTTCTGTGAACAGAATTGGTATATTTCTATACTGTACTGTACTGCACACATGTTCAGAATCTTTCTTTCTGCTCCTTCCTTTGTTTTTGTTGTGCTACGACTTTCTTCTCTTGCCTGCTTTTGTCAGGGGAAGAGATGTGATGTTTCTCTCCACAGGAAGGTGTGCTTTTTCCCCACAGGACCGTGAAACATTTTTAAGGGCTAATTGGAGAGAGAGGCTGTCTGTTGTTCATGTACTTACATTACCTATGAAATACTTTTATATTACAACATTTGTTCATTACTGGCACGATGCCATTGTTGCGTAATCCACAGAAATGACATAAAATGGCACGAAATTACACAAATGGTGTCATATGCATGAAGACACATTAAGGCAAATGATGCAAATTCTCGCCAGAATTGGGCCTGTTGTACGCAGAGTTGGTTCTGCTAAGATCTGCTGAATTGAATTTATCCTGCATTTTAAATCCATCCATGCCATGCAAAGTTGTATAATCCAGGACTCTGTAATGATTCTGTTTGTTTGTTCTATATCCTTTGGGGGGATATACTGCTCATGCTTAGGTTCTGAATAGATTATATAATCCTGGCCAGGGCTGCATTGGTTCTGCTCTTTGTATGTTTGAATTTCTAGGGCTTTGATTGGGGAGAGGCAAGGATATAGTGTATAATGTAGTAGCTGTTCTTGAAAATTTAAGAACGCTACTCCCTGAGGATAAAAAAAAAAAGAGAGGAGAGAAGGAGAGAGGAAAGAGAGGGGGAAAAGGGAGAAGAGAGGAGAAATGAGAGGAGGAAATAAGAAGGCAGAGAAGGAAGCTTGAGAAGGTAGGAGTAAGGCTGTTGCAAAATACGATGGAGACACGGGTTGGCAAGAAAGCGATCCAAACTGTATCATACAGTATATATGTAAGAATGTGTATAGATATTAATGATGAATAGATAAGTGTTAAATAGCATTTATAAGAATGTATATCAATGAATGATTTTGAAATGGGAAAAATCCAAAGAACTATTCTTCAGGAAGAACGCTACTCCCTGGCCATGTGCCTCCTTGGTTTTCCCCTCTGCCAAATGGGAATGTTGAAACATCCTTGCATGTCCTAAATGTTGTGGTGGTGCAGTGGTTGGAGTGGAGTATTGCAGACTAACTGCCCACTGTCAGGAGTTCGATCTTGACTGGCTCAAGGTTGACTCAGCCTTCCATCCTTCCGAAATCAGTAAAGTGAGGACCTCGATTGCTGGGAGCAATATGCTGACTCTGTAAACCGCTCGGAGAGGAATGTAAAGCTCTATGAAGTGGCATATAAGTCTAAGTACTATTGTCAGTGCTATTGCTATTGCTATGTCAGTAAAAAAAAAAAGGCATGGTAGGGAATATGCCCAGCATGATTGTTCTTTCTCCTCTTCCCATTTTTTCTTTTATATCAAGGTTGCCCCTCCCTTCTCTCTCAAATCTGAGGCACATAATTCCTTGAAAACAAATAACCTAGTCCCCCTATATAGCGAGCATCCACATGTATTAATTGTGTCCACCTATCTGACAGAGACAGGGACACAGTGGCTCAGTGGCTAAGACACTGAGCTTGTCGATCAGAAAGGTCGGCAATTCAGTGGTTCAGATCCCTAGCACCGCATAATGGAGTGAGCTCCCATTACTTGTTCCAGCTTCTGCCAACCTAGCAGTTCGAAAGCATATAAAAATGCAAGTAGAAAAGTAGGAACCACTTTGGTGGGAAGTGTGTTCCATGTTCAGTGCACCTTTGGTGTCTAGTTTTGGTGGCCACATGACCACAGAGACATATTTGGACAGCACTGGCTCTTCGGCTTTGAAATGGAGATGAGCACCGCCCCCTAGAGTCGGGAACAACTAGCATAAATGTGCGAGGGGAACCTTTACCTTTACCTATTGACAGATTATTTTTTAAACAGGTCCTTTTTGAGCTCTTTGTATTTCAAGTACTGTTATTGCTTAGATAACAGCAGCTTGGGAATTGTGAGAGGGAAAGTAACTTGTAGTCTGCTTTGCAAATCATGTTAAAATGAGATGTAATCTTTTGCATGAGAATCAGAAAGGTTCTGTGTCAAGAACCTTCATGAAACGTTCAGGGATAAAAGATAGAATAGGGCAGAAGGATTCAAGTACTGTAGTTGGGACCCAAATTTCCATTGTTAAACAAGGTGGCTGTTAAATGATTTGCAACTGAATTTACACCACCTTTTTTTTGGCCAAAGTTATAAAGTAAATCATCTTACAGTCATTAAGTGACTCCAGTTTTCCCCATTGACGGAAGTTGATTGGGAAGGTTGCAAATGGCAATCACATGATTTCAGGATACTGCAACCTTTGGAAGTACCATTGTCAAACCCCTGAATTTTGATCATGTGATTGTGTGTGTGTGGGGGTGTTGCTGTGTGAAAACCAATCGTAAATCACTTTTTTCAGTGCCATTGTAAGTCAAGGACTACCTGTATTTCTGTTATTGGTAGTGTATAATTGATTGTGGAATTGCTTTTTCAAAATACCATGAAAGAGACATTTTCATGAGGAAGAATCTAATTTCCTTAGCTAAATGAATTGAAGTGCTCTCATTATTAAATGCATCTACATCTGGAGTAGGAAAATATTGTTTGGTCTTCATCCCAATTATCTGTTACATTTTCAAGGGATCACCAGATTGGCACTAGTGACCCAACCGATTAATGGGATAGCTTTATTCCTGTTTTGGGTGTACATATTTACTGCATTAAAATAAAATCTTATTTTCTTTCTTAGCATTGGCAATCACAGGACAGTGAAGAATATGAAGCTGAAGGTAAGAAAATATGATACCAGTTTCTTTTGAAATAATTGGAATAGAAAATGGATTGGGAGAAGGATGGTTTGATTTGGGAGCAGGGAGAAGAGGGAGTTTTTATTTATTTTCCACATTTAAAAATTGTTTAACTTTTCAGAGCTTCAAAATTGCTGTTGCAACTCCATTTATTTAACATATTACAATTCTGCCTTTTATTCTATTTATAATTTATAATTAATTGTAACAGAGTAGAGATGCAACAATGAAGTAATTTTCTTCAGTCAGACATTGTCAAGTGCTTTTGAACAACATATTAATGATACTGTCAAGGCCAGGGGTCTCCAACCTTTGCAACTTTAAGTCTGAAGGACTTCAGCTCCCAGAATTCTCCAGCCAGCAAAGCCCCTGGTCAAGGCCAAACCCAAAAGTAATACATGAAGATTCTTCCAAGTTGAGTTCTTTATTATTTCATGCAAAATCTTGTAGACAGAGCACTCCAATGTCATATCTGCATCTACAACATACTCTGAACTGTTAAGGAGATTCTGTCTTCACCCTCTCTCGCACACACAGAACCAGACTGAGTTGCCTCTTACTCCTCCTGGAGATCCATCTCCTCACTCTATTCCATCACAGCTACTATCTGTCTTCAAATTATCCATATTGAGCAGAAATCAGTTCTGATCTGGCCCTTAGGAGCTGAGCAGGTCCCAGGACGTAATCAACTAAACTTTAATAGAACATTCTAGATTAGGTCTGCAACAAGTAGTATTGGAAGAAGAGGAATAGAAGAAGAGGAAATTTGGAATGATGGAAAGCAATTTTAAACTATCTCCATCTGAACTAGAAATGAGATTAAGGCAACGTCATAAGCTGTTTTGTATGAAACAGCTGTATGATGCTGTTCATGCCACAGTTAGAAGCACATGACAGTTAAGTTAGAAGTTAACTTAAGGACAGTTAGAAGGACTTAACCTACACCAAAAATGTTTTCTTTAAACTATATCTTTATTTTAATTGTTCAAGGAGCTTATTAGACATTGTAGTGTTGATTCCCAACAATGTAGGATCTGTAAATTATTTAAAATAAGCAGTAAGGAAAAGCAATAATTTTTATGTTAGTGTAACTACAAAATATCAGGGAGAACATTGATAAGAGTTTACTCGTTTTGAAAAATTCACTAATTTTATTTGTGGCTTTTCTTTTCTGTTTGCTTTTTTCAAATGTAGGGGTTTTTTGCCCCTCTCCCAAATCAAGCTTTGTTGCTTTCTTTTTTAGGCCAGTTGAGGTTCTGGAATCCTGATGATTTGAGTACATCTCCACATATCTTCCCCTCTCAGGATTGGATAGAAGAGAAGTTACACGAGGTTTGCAAGGATCTTGGAATTTCCCGAGATGGTCACTTGAACAGAAAGAAGCTTGTCTCCATTTGTGAGCAGTTTGGTCTGCAGAATGTTAACACGCAGGTACCGAATGAGGGTTCTGCCCTACCCTGTCCTACCCTCGGCCAATATAACTGCTGGGAAATGTCATTCTTATTTTCTTAACTTTGCAAATTTAAACATAAATGTACTTTCATGGTTTGGGGAAAATATTCGGAAGTGTATAGGCTGCAGGCAGCCCCCTAAACAAATGTTATAGTTCTCCAGCGCTTTGCTGAAACTTAATAGCAAATCACCAGTGGCATGGTTTCCATTGATTTTTGCAGAACATGAAATAAAGCAAGTCTATTAAGCTTCCAATGGGCTCAATACAAATTCCCCATATGGAATAATGAAATGATCATTCTACCCTCCATCTATTCAGGGATATCGCCGCTACCAGTTCGCCCGAACCGGAGAGGACCGGCTGAATACCATCTCTGAGTTGAATTCTCATGAAAACAGTTACAGAGCCACTCCTTAAATAGTACAAAATTCAAATCTACCTGTGCAACAATAGCTTTGTTCTCAGCTAGATGTTCAGCATTTAGAACAAACATTTACTGAACTTACTGAGTTCAGTAAGCCTAAAAATAGGGGAAAAAATAGTCTTTTTGGGTTCAACTTGACTCCCAATGATTTCATGGATGTGTGTGGGCTGTTTCCTTGGCAGCAGTATGAGTTTGTCATTGTCTTCTGGGGTGCTTTGGGTCTCCCCAGTCTGCCCTACAGCCCTGGGATTCTCAGAGAGTTCCCCATCTATAGTATGTATTAACCAAGATCAATCTTACCTAAGCCCAGATGAAGTTAGCCAGATGCTGCCACCTGCTGTTCCCTAGTCTCGTTTTTCTGGGTTTCAGACTGCATCAGTGAATTTCAATTACACTGAACTTTCTGAATTATACTAGGATGTTTAACACACACACACCCATGAGGCACTGCGCATTTTAACTGATTTGAAACGTTTGCTTCCTCTTAGATGCTGGAGGAAGTATTTCTCAACCTGGACCACAACAATGGTACAATGAGCATCGAAGACTTTTTCTACGGGCTCTTTAAAATTGGGAAGCCTCTCCCACCTTCTGCTTCCACTCCATACCGGCAGTTGAAACGGCATCTTTCTATGCAGGTAAGTGCTTTCAATGTGCTTCCTCCATGCACATCACTAAAAGGTTCTGCTTTGCTCTCCAACCACTTTGAATTCAATCTAGGTCAGGGGTGTCAAACTGGCGACCCATGGACCAGATGCATCACATGCAGGCCACACCCACCCCGGCTCCACAAAGCCAAAAAATGTTGCGATATGTCATGTGACGTCACGTGATGTGATCGAGTTTGACACCCGTGATCTAGGTCAAGTTTTCCTGTGTTTTGTTTTGAAAATAGCACTTATAGCTAAACTATTAGAGAGGAAAATATTCTTATCAAATATTTGTATTATCTCATTGCTTTTTGGCATCATGTTTTTTTATCTTGGCAGAGCTTTCCTATTCCCAATCTTTCTTTCTTTTATTTGTCCCAGGGGTTTATTGGATATTTATGGATGCTGCTGTTTAATTGACTGTGGTTGGCCTGATCTATAGATGCCATCTTCATCAGCAAAATTGTAAAGCTCATCTGAAAAATGAAAAATGAAACTCCTGTTTGGCCTTTATAAATCAAAAGAAAGTAGCAGTGGCTCAGTCTTAAATATTATCCTGAGGCCTTATTGCATGCAAATATCATAGAATTATAGAGTTGTAAAGAGCTATAAGGATCATCTAGTTCACTGTTTTTCAAATTTGGCAACTTTAAAATGTGAGGAATTCAACTGCTGATTCTGGATTTCTGGGAGTTGAAGTCCACATGTCCTATAGTTACCAAGTTTGAAAAACACTGTTCTAGTCCAGCTTTCTGTAAAGTACAGGAAAACCAGTTAAACAGTCCATGAGGGACTGGTAGGATTCAAATAATTTAACAACCAGTTCTCTGCCCTAATGATTTCTTCCAACAATTGGCTCAGAAACTTAACAACTGGTCCTCCCGAAGTGGTGCGAACTGGCTGAATCCCACCACTGCATGAGGGGTAGAAAGCCTCAAGAGGTGGAAAAATCTAAATATACTCAGGGGTTGCTTATTTGGATTTATTCTGACAGAGGCAAACCCATATCTATAGCTGAAATGTTACTGAGAGGTGAGTCCTCTCTGGGCTGTAGTTTAGTTCACTTTATTGTCATTGCACCTCATACAACAAAATTAAATGCCATCTATAGTGTACACCGCACATAAGAAAACTATAAAAATAAAACAAAACCACACATCCTTCACATTCTATACAATTGAATTGAAAACCCCTGATATACCATTACCAATTGGGCTATACCATTACAAATATGGAGGGTGAGGAAGGATGCTCAAATGAAAACATTTGCCGCCTTCTGGAAATCAAGCCGATCAAAAAGAAAGATTCCAGTTTAATGTCCTGACATGATTATTTTTCCCCCAGAGGGCACAATTTACAGGCTAGAGAAACACATATTCTCATTCTCTCTCTCTGTCTCTCTGTCTGTCTCTCTCTCTCTCTCTCTTTGTCTCTCTGTCTCTCTCTCTCTCCTCCCCCCACCCCACCTCCAGGCCTTTGATGAAAGTGGGAGACGTACCACCCCTCCCTCAGCAATGACAAGTACAATCAGCTTCCGTGTCTTTTCCAGCCTGGATGATGGGATGGGCTACGCTGCAGTGGAACAAATTCTTGATACTTGGCAAGAACAAGGCATAGAGAATAGCCAGGAGATCCTGAAGGTAATGTATTCCACGGTTACCCGGTTACTAATGCAGTTTCAGAAATGCATCTGAACCGCAGATTCAAAGTACTATTCAGAATCCACAAAGGAGTTTAATGGGATGCCACACATTTCAATCTGGGGAGGATGCTCAGAGTGCTTTGTCAGGAAGCTTTCATCTTCCCCAACAATTAGACACCCAAGGGCTGCTGGGTGAACTGATGTGGTGCAGTTAAAATGTGGGTTATTCAGGCCTTTGTGAGCAAGGGGAATTCCCCATTGCAGTCTAAGCTGCTCATCTCCTATGCAACTCCCAGCTGTTTCTGAACCTCTTTTAAACATTTCAGCCCAGCATGCAGTTGGGTTGATGTTCAATCAGGGCTGCGAGGATCACAGGATTTGATTGGTTATTCCCCTGTTTCTTGTTCCTTCCACTTGTGCAGGGAAGGCAACCCTCATTGGTTAGCCCCTGTGCCTGCCTTTTCTTTTTAGAGCAGTGTTCCTCAACCTCAGCCACTTTAAGATGTGTGGATTTTCAAGTCCAGAATTCCTAGGGCCATGATGGCAAACCTATGGCATGCGTGCCAGAAGTCGCACATAGAGCCCTCTTTGTGGACACACATGCTATTGCCAGCTGCGCTTCTGATTTCCAGTACGCACATGGACAGCTGGTCTTTGTGGGTGCCAGAAAATGGCCAGAAAAAGCCCCCAAAACAACCGAAAAACCAGGGCATTTTGGGGACTATTTTCTGGGGTGTTTTTCGGGGCATTTTGGTGGCATTTTCCAGGCCAAAAACAGCCTGAAAAATAGCCTGAAAATGGCATGAGAAACACCCTGTAAACTGCCCCCAAAACACTCCAAAAACAGGCATGCGTGCGCTGGCCAGCTGGTTTTCAGGTTTCCACTGCTCCAGTGCATGCAAAGACATGCGTGTGCTGAAAACTCAAAAACCAGCTGGCAAGTGTGTACACGCGCACCGGCCAGCTGGTCTTTGGGTTTCCGGCACTGCACACTTGCACACACGTGCATGCACATTCCAGTTTGGGCACTTGGTGCCGAAAAGGTTTGCCATCACTGATCTAGGGGATTCTGGGTGTTGAAGGCCACACATCTTAAAGTGGCTGGGGTTGAGAAATCATTCCTCCCCCATTAGTCTCCATGCCCTTGCTTTGGTAGGAGACAGTTTTCACAGATGCTTGCACACGGGTGGCTTTCCCTTCCCTTGACACAAACAAAGGTTCTTCTGTTTTGTTTTTCCTCCCAGTGCTCTGAGGCTTCAATAATCAAAGCAAGGGGAACGGATTGTCTTTTCATCCCTACATGCAACTGTAGGGCCAAATAAGCTTTATGGCAAGGAAGAACTGATGAGTCAGCATCAGAGAAGCAAAAATAACATTTTTGACATAGCTTTATTCCAACATGTACATTCGGATTTAAGAAAAAAAGAGAAATACTCTGAATAGGGCTGGGAAAGCAAAAATAAAATGTTTTGATCTGGGCAGCGACTTAAAAGAAGTAAGGTTAGAATGGAGCAATCACCTTCTAGAGCAGGGGTCTCCAACCTTTGCAACTTTAAGTCTGAAGGACTTCAGCTCCCAGACTTCTCCAGCCAGCAAAGCTGGCTGGAGAAGTCTGGGAGCTGAAGTCCTTCAGACTTAAAGTTGCAAAGGTTGGAGACCCCTGTTCTAGAGCAGTGGTTCCCAACGTGGGGCCAACGCCCCACAGGGGGACAATTTTATTTTTAATGGGAGCAATTTGAACCTTATTTAAACCAAATCAATGGCCTTTTAGGCTTCCTCCACATGAGCAGAGTTCACCTTTTGAGTAAAGTAAGAATTATATGTCATCAGGATTTTAAAGATGCTTAGCCAAAGAAAGGTTGGGAATCACCGTTCTAGAGCAATGTTTTTCAAACTTGGCAACTTTAAAATGTGTGGATTTGCACACCCAGAAGTCTGGGAGTGGAGGGCCACACATCTTAAAAGTTGCCAAAATCATTTGGTTAGAGGGTGGGAAGCAACAGGACAACTTGATGGGCCATCTCTGGACCACCTGCAAAATAATTTTTAAAAGGCAACTCCTGACCAGCAAAGAGGATTGGAGCCAGGGCCAAATGGCAGAATAGTGGAGAGGGTGGAGAGGGTGTGCCAACTACTGTAGACAATCAGAGTTATTACTACATGGGAATGAAATGCTTTTAAAGACCATCTGTTTGGAAGGGCTTAAAATGACTTACATAGTACTTTTAAAGTAGATATACAAAACGCATGGGATGGGGAGGAGTGCTTTTGTCCAAGAATAAAGCAGTGACTGGTATATTCTAGCAATGGGGAAAGCAGAAATTATGGATCATCTTCATCTGTCCATCCCAGACAGAGGTAAGTCTACCAGAAGAGCAACAAAGATGATTAGGGGACTGGAGGCTAAAACATATGAAGAACGGTTGCAGGAACTGTGTATGTCTAGTTTAATAGAAAGAAGGATTAGGGGAGACATGATAGCAGTGTTCCAATATCTCAGGGGTTGCCACAAAGAAGAGGGAGTCAAACTATTCTCCAAAGCACCTGAGGGCAGAACAAGAAGCAATGGGTGGAAACTAATCAAGGAGAGAAGCAACTTAGAACTGAGGATAAATTTCCTGACAGAACAATTAATCAGTGGAACAGCTTGCCTCCAGAAGTTGTGAATGCCCCAACACTTCAAGTCTTTAAGAAGATGTTGGATAGCCATTCGTCTGAAACGATATAGGGCTTCCTGCCTAGGCAGGGAGTTGGACTAGAAGACCTCCAAGGTCCCTTCCAACTCTGCTATTGTATTGTATTATATTTTCAAGAGCAGCCATTATATGCCTATAGTACTGTGAAGGCACAAGAAGATGAAGCTGTGCTCAGAATCCACTAAATATATATTTGGCTACTGAACTCTGCTTGTTTGTGCAAAGGGAACATCCGGTCTGCAGAACAGATGACGTCCATGAAAATAAATTAACCATGGCTTTCTTCATAAGATTTATCCATTTGGTATCCACCCCAAAAGTTGTAAAACTTTTGCCCTCGTTATGCAAAAGAATCATTCTAGTGGAATTGCTGAGATATGTAGGCTGCACTGAGATGCTGAGCAAAACCCACCTATTATTTGTACTCTATAGTTCCACTCGTGTCTTCCTAAATATATTCCATGTCACAAATCAACAGCTCTCATAATGACATCCTGCATCTTCTTATCCTTTGCTACCATCTTGACTTCTTCTAAAACAGAAGAGAGAAAAGCAAAGGGAAGTCATTTTTAAAGGCACAATAGGCTGAAACATTTTTTTCCTCTGGCATAAGAGGGTTTTGTTTTGCTTTGGGGGGTTTTGGGGGGAAGGGGAGGGTTGCATGCAAGGAGAACTAGAAAGAAAGGGAAAAACTTCGTATCATCTGATTCTTCTCTAGGGATAGATTGGGGGAGAAAGTTGAGCCACATCTCCTACTCAGGTAGAATAAAATGAGAAAAATCAAAACTGACAAGAGGGGTCCTTGGTGCTCACTGAACCTGGTGATTTTCTTGCAGACATTTCCTTACCAAACTAGATAACATAAACAAGCTGTATGGTAATGAAATGTCTACAAGGAAACTGCCAAGCTCAGAGAGCACCAAGGATCCCACAGTTCAATCCTAAACTACAGATATTCTCTTCTATCAAAGCTGACACATTTATCCATCCTAACTTTCTTTCAGGCCTTAGATTTCGGTTTGGATGGAAAAATTAACCTGGCTGAACTGACTTTTGCCCTGGAAAATGAGCTTCTCATAGCAAAGAATGGGATATACCAAGCAGCACTGGCTGCTTTCAAAATGGAGATTCGGCATTTGATGTGAGTATCTTAACATAAATGTGTGTACCAGGAGATGGAGACAGTAAGGAGGACTTCACTTTGACAAAGCTTCAGTCAAAACAACTCTTCAAGTGCTAGATCAGAGTTGCCTTGCGGCTTTGGTCTGAATGCTAAGCGCAGAGGCCCATTTCCAGCTGGATGAAGTCTTTAGCTAGAGAGAATCTTTCTGCTTTGATTCAAGGCATAGCGATAGCATTTAGGCTTATATATTTCCCCCTAGCACTTTACAGCACTCTCTGGGTGGTTCATAATGAAGATGTATTGTTTGTATATTGCCCCCAACAATCTGGGTCCTCATTTTATTGACCTCAGACAGATAGAAGGCTGAGTCAATCTTGACCCAAGCAGTGTTCCAATATCTCAGGAGTTGCCACAAAGAAGAGGGAGTCAAACTATTCTCCAAGGCACCTGAGGGTAGGACAAGAAGCAATGGGTGGAAACTAATCAAGGAGAGAAGCAACTTAGAACTGAGGAGAAATTTCCTGACAGTTAGAACAATTAATCAGTGGAACAACTTGCCTCCAGAAGTTGTGAATGCCCCAACACTGGAAGTCTTTAAGAAGATGTTGGATAGCCATTTGTCTAAAATGGTGTAGAGTTTTCTGCCTAAGCAGGGGGTTGGACCACCTTTTGTTCTAGTCTAGTCTCGTCTATTCCTGTGATTCTCTAGAGCTTGCTTTCTAGCATAACATCACAGCCTGAAAGATTATTTGCCTAATAATGATTTATAAACTTCAACAAGTTATTTGTGCATTCAGGTAGACGTACTCACAGGAGAATGCTGGGAAATTATCAAACTATTAATTCCTCTGTCTTGCCAGGAAGTTCAGCCAGCATTATCTGACAACCAAGCTTTATTTTTTAGAGAACGGGCTGACCTGGTTCTAAGGGAAAAGGACAAACTACATCTGGATTTGGAGAAAGTGGAGAAAAGAGCATCACTAATGGCCACCGAAGTGGATGACCATCATGCTGCCATTGAACGCCAAAATGAATACAACCTAAGGTATGTTGCCTTTATTTCAGCACTCACAATCTCTGTTCATGGAATCACTGTGACTTAACGGCTGCTAGGTCTCTTGAAATAACAATTGACAGGACTGGCCATAGGTTTAACTGAGCCATGAATGTTAGAAACAGGCCGGGAAGTAGATCTGTGGAGATACATCTTTAGCTTTTTAATAATAATAATAATTTAATTTCTAGACCGCTCCCTCTCCCCAAGGGGACTCGGAGCGGTGCACAGGGAAGTTAAAACAATAAATACACATGAAAATACAAACAATTAAATAAAAAAAAATTAAACAGTAAACCCTGCGCTAAAATTCCCCAATACCAATTCACTAAAATCCTATAACCCTATAATACTATAGTAGAGAGGCTACCCTAGGCCGGCCAAGCAGAAAAAGTGCGTTTTCAATTTCAGACGGAAGGAACGGAGGTCCGTGGTAGTTCTAATATCGGGGGGGGGAGGTCGTTCCAGAGGGCAGGGCCCGCCACAGAGAGAGCCCTTCCCCTGGGCGTCGCCCGCTGACAAAGTCTAGTGGACGGCACCCGGAGAAGTCCCTCTCTGTGGGAGCGAATCGGCCGTGAGGAAGTATGGGGCAGGATCTGATCCCGCAGATAGCTAGGTCCCGAGCCATGGAGCGCTTTAAAGATGATAACTAGCATATTTCATAATATGTAGGATACATAATAAGAACTGCAAGGATGAGGCATCTTGAGGTGATTTGTAAAACCCTTGAAGGAAGGTAGGAAGACCACGTGTTGCAAACAACCCCCAAATCCATTTTTACCACTTCTTATACACCCAGGATCAAAATTAAATAATCATTGATTATTAGTGATGTAATTTTTCACCTTAAAATATATGCATGAAGTCTTCGAGTGACTTGCTATCATTCCCATATTCCAGTGTTGGTGAACCTTTTTGGCACCAAGTGCCAAAATGGGAGTGTGTGCGTGTGCGTGAGTGTGCGTGCCAGAAACTAGAAGAGAGCTGCCCCGTGCACACATGGGCGTGCCAGGAAGATGATCTTCCAGTTTCCAGTGCTCCTCTTCTGGTGCTCTTCCAGTTTCTGGTGCTCTGGGTTTCTGGTGCTTCCGGTTTCTGGTGCTTCCGGTTTCTGGTGCTTCCAGTTTCTGGTGCTTCTGGTGCTTTCACAGGTGTGAAGACCAGCTGAATCCAGGAGAGCAATGGGTGACAGCTCGTGTGCCCGGAGAGATAGCTCTGCATGCCGCTTCTGGCACACGTGCCATAGGTTCACCATCACAGCCATATTCAGTAACAAGAATGAAAAACAAATGATTATAATAAATGACAATACATAGCCATTTTTACACACAGAAGAACCATAAAGACATTCAATGAAAACATGTTAGAAAGATCAACCTCACAATTTACCAGCCTCCAGAAAGCATCGGGTTTTGATAGCTTTCCAAAATGGCAGCTGAACTGGGACTGAGGAAATCTCAAGAAAAGCAGGGTTGCAAAGAAGCAGGCAGAAAAGGAGAAATACGACAATTTGCACCCAGGAAAGAATATGGGTAGCCCTCGACTTAAAAACACTTAATTAGTGACTATTTGAAGTTACAACGGCACTGCAAAAAGTGACTTACAACATTTTCACACTTAACAGCTGTTGAGGCATCCTCATGGTCATGTGATCAAAAATTCAGATGCTTGGCAACTGACTCATATTTATCAGGTGGTTGCAGTATCCCGGGGTCATGTGATCCCTTTTGTGACCTTCTGACCAGCAAGGATAATGGGGAAGTCATATTCACTTAATAACCATGTTCCTCACTTAAAGACTGCGGTATGGGGCAAGAAAGGTCGTAATATCAGGCAAAATTCACTTAACAAATGTCTCACAGTAACAAAAATGTTGGCCTCAGCTGTGGTCATAAGTCAAGGGCTAGGTGTATACAATTCTCAAGTCATCCAAATTTCCACATGCTGTCTTGGGGTGATCCAGGAGTCTATAGTAGTTTCAAACATTTAAAAATTCAGATGTATTCTCTTGGGAATGAGAACTTTGTTTTTAAATCCTCTCTGGTGAGGATACCCTGGGATTATTTTATGAGGCCATTTACATTATCAAAACGATCCCAACGTGTGAATGACCATTTTATAGATAAATATCACTGAATTTTAATGGGACGGCTCATTGGCTAAGACGCTGAGCTTGTCAATCAGAAAGGTCGGAAGTTCATCGGTTCAAATCCCTAATGCCACATAATGAAGTGAGCTCCCGTTACTTGTCCCAGCTTCTGCCAACCTAGCAGTTCGAAAGCATATAAAAAATGCAAGTAGAAAACTAGGAACCACCTTTGATGGGAAGGTAACAGCGTTCCGTGTGCCTTCAACATGTAGTCATGCCGGCCACATGACCACAGAGACGTCTTTGGACAGCGCTGGCTCTTCAGCTTTGAAACGGAGATGAGCACCTCCCCCTAGATCAGGAACGACTAGCACATATGGGTGAGGGGAACCTTTACCACTGAATCTATGAGAATTTGTTAGGTTGCTGCCCACCACTAATTTCCAATACTTAATCCCTGGCTTCTCTTAATCTGTGTGCATAGCAAACTGGATGAGGAGTACAAAGATCGGGTTGCAGCTCTCAAAACAGAGTTCCAGAAAGATTGCGAGCGGATACAGCAGCAGGCCAGCAAGCAACATGCCGAATTGGAGCAGGAGGTAGAGAAGATGAAAACCGAAGAGAATTATCTCCAGGACCGCCTTGCTCTGACACTGAAGGTAGCTGCTGGCTTAAAACAGGAGGGCGCAACTTATTTCATACCATAGACAATGCTTGGCCTTTGAAGGCTTGTAGGGAGCTTCATAGTGTTCCCATGTAAACATGGGCCGACTAAAGAAAGAGGCAGGACCATGACAACAACAAAAATAAAAATAATCTAAATGCAATTCTTATTACTTCATGTATATCAGTGGTGGGTTCCTACTGGTTCGGCCGAACCGGTAGTGGTATGGCGGCCTGAGTCACTGGAACTGGCAGTGACCCAGGCCTGCCACGCCCACAAACCGCTTCCCCGGTCGCTGCCATCACCATCTTTTTTTGTAGTTGTAATCGTGCGCAAGCAAACTGGCAGTAAAGCTGGGCAGAACCCATCCGTGATATATATTAAATAACTTTGCCACACCCATATTTATTTGATGGCTGCAACGGGCTCCCAAGCTCCGTTTTCGGTTGTCTCAGCCTCCTGTAACCCTCTGCTCACTGACAGAGGATTGCAGGAGACCAGGGCAGCCAAAAACGGAGCTCGAGAGCCTGTTTTCTCTGGCAGAGTGCTTGGGCCACTACAGGCACCCGCGACAGGAGTGATGAGCTGGCCATGCCCACTCTGGCCATACCCACCCTGCCCTCCCCCAAAGTCAAATACAACCATGATGCAGCCCTCAGTGAAATCGAGTTTGACACCCTTGATTTAGAGGCTGTACATGCATTTGAGAGCTTAAAAGAAGTAACCCAGTTCCTTAAAAAGGATACCAGTGTAATATGAATGCCTGCCTTGGCATGTCGACAGCTTTTATTACATGCACCTCATTTTTAATGTGCCAATCAATGGGCTGACATTTGGACTGGATGTATTTTATTAAAAAGCTTGATGCCAGCTTTTTAAATTATGCAAAAAAATAATTCTTCTGGGGGTTTGAAGGAAAAGAGGCGGGCTGGGAAAGATGAAGACCTTCTTCTAACATGATATTCCACGCGGCATCTGCAGATTTATTTGAATGCATGAACTGAAAGTTAATTTTAAGGCAGTTAATTGGATTTTACAACAAGGCAAGGGGTTTCTGCTTTAAATATTATAATGATCCTCCAGAGACGGAACAAGAAATGAAGACATACAGTTCATTCCTTTTGATTTTCAAACTCCTCTCGACCTGCGTAGCAGCTTTTTAAATATTGCCTACTCTGATCTGTTGTCACTCAATCTAGTGCTCTTTTTATTTATTAGAACTATAATTACTAACATTTTCAGTAAGGCTGCATGAAAAATCCAGACATTGTTAATAATATCAGGGTGAAGAAAACTGAAACTAGGGAAAACATGGTAACTTTATGTATTGTTTGGGAACCAACAATAGACACCCCCCCCCCCCGGATTTCTTTTTAGGAAAACAGTCGCTTAGAGCATGAGCTCCTGGAAACTGGGGAGAAGTTGATGAAGTACGAAAGCATGATGAGCAAATTGCAGAATAATTGGGAAAACGTCTTGGCAGACAAGGTAAGAAGTGGTTGGTAATTGATTCAGCATACCAGGAGGTTGGCTTTTGAGACAGGAAGAAAAAAAACCTCCAAAATATATTACAAATGTCCCTTGACTTTATGAAGATTTTAAAGTGCAACTTTAGGTCTGAATCTGGGTCAAGGGGTGGCAACCTTAAACACTCAAAGAGCCACAAAGGTATTAACCACCCCATTCAATTCTGGAGCCGACCGGAAGTCCAGTACCCCCACCATAGAGTCTCCTCCCAGCACGGTGTCCTTTTTCCTCTACCTGTCCTAACTGAAAGCCCTATCAATTGTGGAGCTGACCAGTGACAGGAAGCCGCAGCAGAGGGATGAAAGAGCCACATGCAGAAACCGAAACAGTATTTGCTATGTGAGCAACAAGGAGACAGCAAGGAGCCTGGGTGTGGCTTAGCTCAACAGTTCTGTACTAAAGTTCTGAGGCTGTGCTGAGCTCTAAACTAGTCTTCTGCTCTGAACTGAAACTGAAACTGTTCTCTCATCTGCCTGTGTTTTGCTTGAATTTGCTACCACGTTGGAAAACCTGTTTTTGTATTGTATATTTACTTCATTTGTTATGTTATATATAAAGAGAAGTTAATGAATCCTGCTGAATCAGTTACCTGTGTGTGCTTTCTGGATGTCATTGCTGCTGCAAACTTTGGCATGGGTGCCCTTCCTCTATTCAGTGCACTGGAATTCCTCTCAAATCCAATTATAAAGCTTCATTCCCTGGCCCATCACCTAACTGTTGTACCAGTGAGGCAAACAGGCTGTCTAAAGGCAGGGGGGAAATGACCATGTGTTCTTTGGTTCCAGTTTGGAGACCTCGATCCGAGCAGTGCGGAGTTCTTCCTTCAGGAGGAGCGGCTGAGTCAGATGAAGAAGAAATATGAGCAGCAGTGCAGGGTAAGAGTAAATTTTCAGCTGGAAGACAATAAGGTTTTCCCAAGGCTTATGCCTACTTTCTCTCTCTCCCTACCTACCTACTGTATTTCTCTCTGTTTTTCTCTCTTTGCATCCCTTTATCTACCTACCTACCTACCTACTATACTTCTCTTTCTTTCTCTCCCTCTCTATCCCTCTATCTACCTACCTACTTTTTTTTGTAATTTGCCTCTTCAAAACCTTGGTGCATCTTACTCCAAAAAATACGGTAATCAAAGAGAGAAGCAACCTGGAATTAAGAAGAAACTTCCTAACAGTGAGGACAATTATCCAGTGGAACAGCTTGCCTCCAGAAATAATGGGTACTCCATCACTGGAGGGTTTTAAGAAGAGACTGGACAGCCACTTGTCTGAGATGGTATAAGCTCTCCTGCTTGAGCAGGAGGGTGGACTAGAAAACCTCCAAGGTCCCTTCCAGATTTTGTTCTGTTCAAGCCAAGGTTCAGTTCCAGCCTCTCATGCAAATACTTGCTACTGTTCAGTTCTCTCAGGTCATAAGAATATTGCTGTTCCAGTTGATTGTTTGGCTAGGTTGCTCCTGATGAGATTGCATCTGGTTTTCAGGAACTTCAAGATCACATAGATGAGCTTCAGTCTCAGCTGGAAGAGTATCAGATACAAGGCAGAATTATCCGGCCTTCACTGCAAAGCTCGCTCTATGAGGAACTAAATGACGGCGGAATGCAAGATGGTCAAGGTACAATATATTCTACCTACTATATATTATGGGGGAGTTAGCACTATTTTTGGGCCAATCAAGTCTTCTTTCCAGGGTTTATGTAGCCAATATTACAAGAGCGTACCTGTTGCGATCCGCCGGTGGTAGCAGGGTCGGACAGTGAGGAGGTTGGGGAGGAACATGGGCCAGTCCTGGAGTCTGGGGAAGGCTTGGATGAGAGCTCTGTCAGAGGCAGAGAGGGGGACAAATTCATCTGGTAGTTATGTTATCCAAGATCTTGGAGTCCTAGTGGACAACCATTTAAATATTTAAATATGAGCCAGCAGTGTGCAGCAGCTGCCAAAATAGCCAACACAGTTCTAGGCTGCATAAACAGAGGGATAGAATCAAGATTACGTGAAGTGTTAATACCACTTTATAATGCCTTGGTAAGGCCACACTTGGAATACGGCATCCAGTTTTGGTCGCTACGATGTAGAAAAGACGTGGAGATTCTAGAAAGAGTGCAGAGAAGAGCAACAAAGATGATTAAGGGACTAGAGACTAAAACATATGAAGAACGGTTGCAGGAACTGGGTATGTCTAGTTTAATAAAAAGAAGGACTAGGGGAGATATGATAGCAGTGTTCCAATATCTCAGGGGCTGCCACAAAGAAGAGGGAGTCAATCTATTCTCCAAAGCACCTGAGGGCAGAACAAGAAGCAATGGGTGAAAACTAATCAAGGAGAGAAGCAACTTAGAACTGAGGATAAATTTCCTGATAGTTAGAACAGTTAATCAGTGGAACAGCTTGCCTCCGGAAGTTGTGAATGCCCCAACCCTGGAAGTCTTTAAGAAGATGTTGGATAGCCATTTGTCTGAAACGGTATAGGGCTTCCTGCCTAGGCAGGGAGTTGGACTAGAAGACCTCCAAGGTCCCTTCCAACTCTGCTGTTGTATTGTATTGTATTGTATTATGTGCTGCCTCCGGAGTCTAACATCAGCGAGACAGAAGAACAGTGGAAACCTGTTCCCAGTGTATGCATGTGCAGAGCTGCCAGAAGGCAAGAACAATTAAGAAAATAAAGTTGACTCGGGAGTAAGGCTTGGAGATGATTGGCCCCTCCCATAAGACATAAAAGAGGAACAAACGGGACATGAGCCTTTGCAGGAAGTAATTCATTCATATGGTTGGTTCAAGCTTTGAGAAGTTCTGTTTGACTCTGCTGTTTGGCCTTGAAAAACTAATGGGCAATTAGGTCTCTGTCAGCATTTCAAGGGAGATAAGGTGGGTGCTTATCAACATTCTCCTGAAAGGCAACCCAAGCAGACATCTGTCAGATTCTTCAGAGACTGTTTGTGAAGCCTTGTGGCCTGTGAATGACCATAATTCACATAAATAAAATAGGGTTTTTGGGACTAAGATTGTGATTTATGCTTTCGCAGGAAGTCTAGGTCAGAAGAGTAGCAACACTTCAGGGAAAAGCTAAAGCAAATGAGCCACAATGAGCAAATCCCTAAGAGTGTGAGTCTGGGGAGGTCAGGGCAGTATACGCAAAAGAAGTTGGATCTAAGGATTAAGCAGATTAAGCTAACAAGGCTGCCAAGTGCCTCGATTGGTGCTGCTGCGGGCAGCCTTCTAATACCTTGTAATGTTTTAATATTTACGTCAAAGTGATCCATCATTGGCTAGTTGTCCAAAAGGCTTTCATTTCTTTTTTGCTACCCTGTATTTTAGAGCCTGCTCCTGAAGACTGCAGCCGTCTAAACATGAGCATAGAAGCTGAAATAATTATTGAACAACTAAAGGATCAGCTGCACCAGGATATCTACAACTTGCAGCAGGAGCTTGAAAACACAGTAAGTTGTCCTCACTTTAGCATGAAGCTGAAGTGCTTGCATCAGAGATTGTTATTACATTTGTCCAGGATATGTTTTTATTTAATTAAAATCTGCTGTTTTCATAATCTAAAGTTTTCTCTTGGACAATAACATTTTTTGGCTTTCTGGAGCTTCTGGTGGTGACCTAAGGAGTATCTAAAGGAGTGAAAATAACTGCAGCTAAGACTGGACCAGTGAATAGACATAACGTCTCCAAATAAGGCAAAAATGGGAGATAGCAATAGCACTTAGGCTTATATACTGCTTCATAGTGCTTTGCAGCCATGTCTAAGTGGTTTACAGAGTCAGCATATTGCCCCCAATAATTTGGGTCCTCTTTTTACCCACCTTGGAAGGATGGAAGGGTGAGTCAAACTTGAGCTGGTGAGATTCAAAATGCCAAACTGCTGGCAGCTGGCAATCCGCAGAAGTAGCCTGCAGTACTACATTCTAACCACTGTGCCACCCCGGCTCACTTGTGCTATGGACAGCTGCCACTCATAAAGAAACTACAGGACAGTGGTTTGAGCACCAAGAGATAAAAGGAAACATCATGCTCTCAACTCCGACACTGAGTTTGCTAATTCATTTTCTAATCGTTTTCGGAAATTGCCTATTCAACTACCGTAAGGACACTAGAGATATTCAAAACAGCAAGTTTGAGAAGAAACCTGGTGCGTTTACCTTCATTTTTGAATAAAATAAAAAAATAATCAGCTTAAGAACTTAAAAAACTTGAAGTATATACAAACAGCTAAATTCAAAACTGATTGAAGCAAATTGTAAAAGAATTAAAGGGCCAGACAAATGTGGAATACTAGAAAATTAGGAGTTTTGCTACACGATTTTGCAAATAATTGTAGAAATGAACAGCGCATTTGTGGGAACCAATTTGTTTAGTCTATATTAAGTCAAAACAGCAACATGAGACTTTATGATTTTGGAAACTGAACACTAGAGGGGACTAAAGATTCCAGGTGGAAAAGGGGGAGAAATAAAAAGTGTCTTTCATCAGCACTAAAACATGAAATGCAATAAAAAATGCTTTGATATTTGATATGCTTCAGCAGGTTTTTGAAGAGTGGAGTAAAAAAATAGAGCTTCAATCTCAGCAACAATGTCTACATCTATGATTAGATTTTGTCTAAAGATATTAAGACAGAAATTACTGATGTAAAAGAGAACTTGTGTGGAAGATTTACAAGATAAGCAGATGAAAAAAAATGTTTCCTGATGTAGAAATATCAGAATGGAAAACAAATGGAAGAAGTACTGGAAAATTTTAAAAAAGGACTAGAAAACAACTAAAGTGGAAGCACAAATGACCAACCAATAAATTGACCTAGATAAGAAGGGGTGTGTCTTGAAGAAATCTTCAAAATGAGAAAAAGAAAAATGGAAGAGAGATCAAATCCTACAATAGCATCTCAATGAATTAAAGATTGTTAAAAGCAGAAGTTAGAACAAAATTAGATCGTTTGACCAAAGTTAAAATAAGACATATTGGTATAAATTGGGCATTCTTTATATACTTTTTGCTAACACTAGAACTGAAATTTTTATGGTTTTTTATATGGGTTATGGGACAAAGTAATGTAATGCTGTGGGGGGTGAGATATTATTAAGTTTGTGCTTGTAATGAAGATCAGAAGCTTCAGAGAACTGATGATGATTTCGTGGATCACCAGATAAGACTGTCCTTTGCAGACCTCTAAATTAAGCTTGAGTCATGGTGGCACAGTGATTAGAATGCAGTATTACAGGCTAATTCTGTCAATTGCTAGCAGTTCGATTCTCACCACCTTATGGTTGACTCAGTCTTCCATCCTTCCAAGTTCAGTAAAATGAGGACACAGATTGTTGGGAGCAACACGCTGACCCTGCAAACCACTAAGAGAGGACTTTAAAGCACAATGAAGCAGTATATAAGGCTAAGTACTATTGATATTGCTATTAGGAGACTCACCAGCAGAGAACTTATTATTAAAGACAGGCTGTTCATAAAGTAGCTCTTGGGAGATAAAACTATAGAGTATTTATTTCCTGCCCTCTTGGGCATCTTTGTCCCTGATGGACACAATCATCACAGAAGGAAACTCTGTATAGAACAATTACAAAGGCTTATTGAATGAAAGTTTGAATAGAGTTATCTCAATAGATTTTCCAGTTCCAGCACAGCTAATTAGAGATACGCACCAATCAGCATGATTTTCCCAACTAAAATAAGAGGTTACTAAATTATAAATCAGTAGTTACAAATAGTTGTCATGTAGCTCCTTGATTCCAGAAAGATTTTGCAAGAAAAATAATGAGAAAAGTAGCAGGCGAAATGCACCAAGCAAAATAGTATGCTACAGTATAAAATGGAAATGCTTTCCATAGACCATGCAACCACTGTATTCTTCTTACAGAGCTCCTTTGTCAGGGTTCCAAGTAACACCCCTAATGAAAGAAGACTCCGAGACTTGGCTTTCCTCAAAGTTCCATTTTATTTGGCATCTCTGGGAAACTTGAATCTGAAAGCTTCCAGGTTTTCCCCACTCAAATGAAAGTCCAAGCTCCTACCAAGCACCCACATGTCTGTCACATGGCCCAATCAGGCACCGTCCCAACTGGAGATGCCTCCCAGTCACACCACTCCAGGTGCAGGGCAAGATGTCCTTGACTCTCTGAGAAAGGAATGCTATGACTATATATGTCCCATACGCCATATAATCCCCCCTCCCATTTCTTCACAGCATTAAATGTGGCAGGCCTGAAGGCCCAATGCAAAAGATGGCTTCCAGACCTGACAGGCTTCCTACGCACCTGGAAGGTATCAGCTTGAGAAAGTCTGCCTCTTTCCAGGTTGGGGAAATCTGCCCTCCTTTGAACAGATTTTAAAAATAGTAGAGACCACATTCATTTTCGGTTATATCTGCTATTGAACCAAACTGTATGGAATTGTTTATGCAGTGCTTCCATTGAGTTATGCAGAAATGCTAATGATAATCTTTCCCTTCACTTAGGTATGCCATTATGAAAAGCAGCTTGAGGAGACCAAGGCCAACTATGAGGAGGGACAAGAGAACCTCCAGGAAAAGTACTGTCAGGAGAGACAATTGTTAGAAGAACAAGTTGGGTGTCTGCAAGTCCAGATTTCTGAGCTTCAGGGACAGCTGGCAAGCTTGAGGCAGGCCAACTCCCAGCAGAATGTGGAAGGCAACAGTCTCCAGATATGCATGGATGAGAAGGCCAGCTTGATAGAATGCCTGAAGATCGATCATGAACAGGAGCTCCAAGCCAGACTGAAAGAGGCAGAAGAAAACTTCAGTCATGAGAAGGAAGAGTTGATTCAGTCTAAAGCCTGGTTGGAAGAAAGAATGAGAACTTTAGCACAGGCCATCCAAGAAGAAAAAATGGAGCTAGAAAATGGCTTCCATGAGAAGTTGCAAAGATTGATGGAGAAGCATGGCCTGGAGATGGAGCAGCTACAACAAGAGCTACTAAGAGAGCGTCAGCGAGAGCTCCAGGAACAAAAGTGAGTAGTTTTTGGTTTTTTTTTTTAATTATATCATAGAATTTACCTTGAATTTACCATTTTATCTTAGGAACCCTGACAACTGCAGTTCTGGGGTAAGAATTGTATAGCTTAAGATCTCTAATGGGAGCCAAATCATATCCTTGCTTATGAGTGAAATGCAGAATCTTTGGGAAGGTTTCTGAGTTAGGATTTAGGAAAATCCAGTAGGGGAAAGCAAGAAAAAACGTAATTGTATTTGTATCTGATAAATTATTTTTATTTATTTTATTCATCAAATTTTGTTAACTGCCCACCTCCTTCGCAGAGTGGCCCTGGGCAGTGCAAAAATAAAATATCAAAGCATAAAAATTCAGTATAATTATCTTTCAAGAATGTATAATTGTATCTACATTAGTTACATTGATCTGGTTGCTTTGTATATTGTGGAGGTGCATTGAATTATATATACAGCCCTGCGATGATGACACGATCTTAGTAAGATACCTTTTATTGTTCCAGCTTCTATTGACAAAATTGGTTGTGAACAATGGAATGACATTTTCCATCTGTGTGAAAGGATCTGTAGCTTCCCATCACGTACAGCATATATTAATCTTTTAAAGGGACCACTAGTTTCTTTTAAATATTATTAATTATCCATTAATATTTTATCTGAGACTGAGAACCATACTTGTATCAATATCCCTTGCTTGGACATTATTACTGCTACTAGTACAATATTCTAGTCACTGTCAAAGAGTAGATATTAGTTCAGAAGGCAGAACCTCTTAATAAAATAGGTTAATAGTAGTAGTAGTAGTAGTAGTAGTAGTAGTAGCAGTAGTAGCCAGAGCAACTAAGTAAATAAGTCTTGACTAGTGGTAGTGATACAATACTACTTTGTTTCATCACGGACCTCGGATGTTGGTGCCTCTGTTCAGTTTGATCTGTATAAATAGAGTAACTCATGTACTGTATACCCTGATTGTTTGCTGTGCCATATAAATAGCAGAAATCTCCAAGCAAGGGTGAATGGATTAAAATGATGATATTTGGCAATATTTGTCATGCCTTTGATGCCCCTAAATCTGTATCACACCCCCAGTATCCACCTTCTTTTCTTTGCAGAATGGAAGGAAAGTCCTAAAGCAGCAGGCTTTTGACTTGGGAGTTTAGCCCTGTTTTCCCAAGATTACAGTATTTCCTCTGGTCTCATTGCCTGCATTGATAACTGAATGGGGGCAAGTGAACCTTAACTGTGAACGGGGTTAATAAGCCTTACAATGCATGAGGTCTCGGTTTGGGGATGCTTGACTTGGAGGGTCCTATAGATTATAGTCTATAGGAGACTCAATGCCTCTGGTGCAATAGACTGAAATTCAGGACCAGTGACATAATAGGGCATGTCCGCCAACGTCTTAAAACTTATTTATTCCAACAAGCCGGCCTAGCATAACCCCGTTTCTGATTTTATAGGGATAATTTTAAATTTTAGAGCATTAGTATTTTAGAACAGGGAATTATTTAATTAGTTTTTAAAATTTTGGATTTTTGTACTGTGTATGTTTTTTAATGATGCCTGTGCGCCGCCCTGGGTCCTTTTTTAGGAGAAGGGTGGGGTATAAATTTAATAAAATAAAATAAAATGTAGTGGCTTACAGCAGGGCTGTCAAACTCATGGGCTGGATGAGTCATACGTTGGCTACACCTGCACCCAGTTTAGCAGAAGGGGGAAAAGTGATACATCACGTGATGATGCAAGTTTGAAGCCCCTGGCTTACAGAAAGCAAAGAAGCCATTTGTGGCCAGAGGCCGCAGTGAACCTACTGGGGCAACACCTTATAGTCATCTTATACGTAGATACTTGAAAAGGGGCTGCCTTTGAAGAATTGGGCCAGAATACAACATCCTTGGCAGTTATAAACACACCTTGGCATAATTCCAGGTGCAATTCAAGGGATTGGCTATGATCTATGAAACCCTTTATGGCATAGAACCTGACTGAAGAACCACCTTTCTCCTGTTGCTTCTGCCTGACTGGTAAAATCTGCCAAAGGACCCATGCTCCAGGGGTCCATCCTTAAAGCCCATTCCATGTGATGTGACTTCAACAGCATGCTTTCTCTGTTGTGGCACCTACCCTCTGGATCAGAGGTCTTCAAACTTGGCAACTTTAAGACTTGTGGACTTCAACTTCCAGAATTCTCCAGCTAGCTATGCTGGCTGGAGAATTCTGAGAGTTGAAATCCACATGTCTTAAAGTTGCCAAGTTTGGAGACTCCTGCTCTGGATCCTATCTGAAAATTGAATTGCTCCAATCCTGCTGTACTCCAACAAGCCTTAAAAACCTGGATCTTATCAAACACTTAATTAGGAGCATGTGCCTTGGGGAATTTTTACTCATTGTTATTTTAGTCCCTAATTTATTGCTTTGTATTATTTTTATATTGTATTGAAAGTGGCTCTTTTGTGTGCCACCCATAATTATTTTCAGGCCGGTTGGCCATTAATGTCAGCAAAGAATGAATAAAGAAATAAACTGTACAGACAATTTTGCAACTGGATGGGACTCTTGGTCTTACACATATCTGGGGCTTCGGGATGCCCATCCTTGGTTTCTAGCATCTCTTGCTTCTGGTTTTACTGGTCCAATAAATCCGGCTAGCTCTTTTTGTGAGTCACAAATTGAGTATGGACTTCAGCAATTCTAAACATCAGTAATATATAAATATGAAAAAACCTAAGAAGACAAAAATCTTTTTTCTTTTTGGATTGTTTTCAGGCTATTGTACTCTAAAATGATAATCCATTCAAATGTATTTTACCCTTTAAATGATAATTTATTATATTAAGTAGAGTATCCTGAATTAAGAAAATCTGTAGTTATTTTGCTAGGTCATTATTTTTAACTTAATAGGCTGTAACCTGATTGAACATGAGCACCTTTTTAAAAGGAAAAAGAAAAATAAGAAGGGAACAGGAATTAATCAGACTAGGATTAAAAATAAAAAATACCAAGTTAAAAATTACAGATGGCCATTGTTGCAATTTGCGGCTAAAACTGCATTCCAAGTCTAAGACAACTAAAAACCAGTACAGTAGGTGGTCTTACAATACTTTGTCCCTGAATGTGTAGAGATTTCAGTAATGTATTGTGTTGACCACATTTAGGATAAAAATGGAAAATGAGTATAATGGAAGAATGTTTCAGAGAGAGGAATGGTTCACCACTGAACAACAAACCCTTGCAAGAAAGTATGAGGAAACCATAAACAAAGTTGAAAAGCAGCATCAGCAAGAATTGCTTAAGCTCTCCAGGCTGCAGTTAGATGAGAAATCCCAATGGGAATCTGAAAGAAATGAACTTCTCCAGGAAGGCATTGAGGACCAAGCAAAATGGAAAGAAAAGCTGGAGAAAGAGAAAGCTGTCTCTTCATTACTGGAACAAGACAAGAACCTTCTAGAGACAAATTACAAGGAGCACGTGAACTTGTTGATCTTGGAGAAACAGCAACTTCAACAAGAAGTTCAGAACCTGAAAAAGCAAGAAAAGGAATTGTGTGAGAAACTTCTGAAGATTCAATCCGGCCATGAGATGGAGCTAAGGAAAACAACAGAAATGCCAACATCAGAGGAAGAACAAAGGCAACTTAGCAAAAAGCTTGGAAGACTAGAAACAGAATTTGCACATGTACAAGAACAGCAGAATTCTAAGACTTTGGAGTATTTGAAGCAAGAGATACCCAGCAGAGCAACGGAAGAAAAAAATGAATTGAAGTCAAAGATCTCCATGCTTGGAAATAAAATAGAAGATCTACAGCAGGAATTGCAATGTCAGTCCAAACTGCACAGCAATCTTGTTTTTTTAAACAAGGATGAAGAAGCAAAAGGAAGCGGTTTTCTAGAATCTGTCAAGCACCAGGACTCTGGAAAGCAGATAAATGTTCTTTCAAAACAAGAAATAGTTCAAGATCCAGGAGAAGAAAATAGTGTAGGAACTACTTCTTTGATGGATGACTCTTTGAAAGAACCAGAAAGAGAATCAACCCAATACCCTGGATTCATCCCATTAGTTCCAGAAACATTTGTAGATGCTCAGCTCTCAAGTATGACAGCATATGACAATGACAGCAGTCAAGTTGCAACAGAAGATGGAATGAAAAAAATAGACAGGATTGCAATTTCAAGCATGACAAATGGAGGGACAACAGTTGAAGAAATCATGGAGACTTCTTCACATGTCTTGCAGAAGGACTATGAAGAAATTTTGGCAGAGAATGAAGCCCTTAAGCTGCGACAGAATCAGCTTCTGGACAGGATCATTCTGCTAGAAACTGAATGCAATCAAGCAACTCATGCTCGACAAGACATGGCTTCACAGGTTCAGAAGGAGCTTGAGGAGATCCTTAAAACTATCCCCCAGCCTAATGTGTTGCCATGTGGAAGTGATGAGAAGGGGGGAAGTTTGCATTGGGAAAAATCACCTACTGGCAGTGCAACAAAAAACCAAATGTTCTTTGCTGAAGCTTTGGATACTGATTTAAGTGTTGAGGAAATAAGTGCCTACTCTCTTTTATTTGAGGCAGATCATGGAGAAGAAGTTAGAACTGACAAGGGAGACCTCCATGGTGTAGTATCAGAATTTTGGGGTATGGATATGGTGGAAGACGCAAACGCCAGAATAGGACCTAAAATTTTCCAATTCCCAGAAGAACTCAAACTGGAAAACCAAGCCCTAAAAACAGAGATAATCAAACTCCTAGAACGTAACAATAAATTGGAGGGATACATGCCAATATTTATAAGCCTGCAATCCAGGCTAGATGAAACCAACCAAGACTGCTTCACACTTAAGGAGGAGAAAGAGCGACTGCTGCAGAAAGTGAAAGGCCTGGAAAAGAAAAAGGACCAGTTGGTGATGGAAAATGCCAACCTGCAGACTTCCAAGCTGATTTTGCAAAGCCAGCTTGGCAAACTAGATGAGCTGATGCTGACTCGGCAACCCCAGAAGAGTGGACGGCTGGGCCGTTGTGAGAATGTCACCAAAGATGCCGAAGTGGACAGGAAAGGGCTCCATGAGCTAAACAGGAAGCTCAAAGAGAAAATAGCAGTGCTCCTCAAGCAGAAAGGCACCCATACTCAAGAGAAAGAGAGTCTGAATGCTGTTCTTCACGGTTTGCAGAGCACCTACAATGAGCAGCTTCAGAAGATTGAGTTTTTGAGGTAATGTGGAATCCTTCCATGGTCTAAATCCTGCCACTTGGCTCTGCTTTTTGGAACTAACTACCTAATACTTCATTGTCCACCTCGCATGACTTGGATTAACATATAGATTAACTTTTTGCCTAGAAGACAAAGATTGTGTGATTTCTAACATGAGTTAATAACATTTCATAGAGATTTGAAGAATAAATAACAAAAGTATAACTTTTACGGAGTATTAGAAAGCTGGATTGTTTAGACCGCAGGCTTGTCTATTGGGAGCTGTGCAGATTGCATGAAACAATCGTTTTTGTGTGTGTACCGCTTAGCTTAATGCTTTTATATATCCTCATTTCAATAATACCTGTTGTATCATTTCTCCTCTTCTTCTTCGTCTTAATTCCTTGTTTTTAAATGATCATAATTCTGATTAGTTAACCATTACCATTTTTAATGTATTTTGATTCAACGTAATTTCATTGTAGACATTTCCTATAAAATAGAAACAAGTTGTTCTGTTTGCTAACAATATAGTAAGAAAAACATCTTTGCAGGTTGATGGCCTGCATCATAAAATAATATCAGAGCAGAATTTCCTTCAAGTTGATGACTTTATAGACATGATAATGGTGTTTTTTTTAGGCAATAATATGACAATGGTTTGCTACAGAACGTTTCAACTTCCTATTCCAGTCTACACATCTGGAATTTCCTAGTGGTCTTCCATTCAGCTATTAATAAAGTTTAAAATCATCTAAGATTAACTAGAGGAAGCTAACTGCCACAGGCATAAATAATATGCATTTCAACAAACTAATTCAGGCTGAAATAGTTTGAAGCATCTTGAGTATCCTAAAGACTATATTTTTGTGAGCATCTTAGAAAGGAAAATTCTGCCAGGAAGAATAAGATCGCCTTGTTAAATGAAAGAATCATCTCTAATATGTAACCAAGGGAGCCTAATACAGGCAGTCCTCAACTTAACAACAGTTCATTTAGCAACCTATTGAAGTTACAATGGCATTGAAAAAAGTGACTTATGATCATTATTCACACATATGACTATTGCAACATCCCCATTACATTCGGCTGCTTGGCAACTGATTCATATCGATGACGGATGCAATGTCCCATGGTCATGTGATCACCTTTTGCAACCTTCTCACAAGCAAAGTCAATGGGGAAGCCATATTCACTTAATAGCTGTGCTACTAACTTAACAACTCCAGTGATTCACTTAACAAATGTGACAAGAAAAGTCATAAAACGGAGCAAAACTCACTTAAATTTCTCGCTTAGCAACATAAATTTGGGACTCAATTGTGGTCATAAGTTGAGGACTACTTGTACTTAAAACAATTTTTCAGCTGTTGTGAGATGCTTTAATAGTTCCTATTTATATTCACCCACATAAGCAGCAACCTTCCCCTCTCACCTTCCAAAATATTTAGGCAGACTGCCATTCAGCCCCAAAGTATCCAGATGGACCTACCTGAGAGAAAATTGCCATATTGTTGATTGTGATGGTTTTATGTACTGTGCATTTTTAGGCAAAAAACTGAGACCGTACTGAAGGAGAAAATGGCCATGCAGAAGATAGCTGAAAGCCTGAAGAATCAGGTAGGAGTTTCTACATTTAGGCAATCTTCGTTGGCCAAAACACCCTGAATTCAGATTAATTGTAAAATTGATTGTAATTTTATAGGTCCCTTCCCAATTTTCATCCCTGTACTTGCAGTTTTACATTAGTATTTTAATTTATTTTTTACCTAAATTCTATCATGATGTTTCATTTTTATTTCTATATTGTTGCAGAAAAATCAAATCCAGAAAGCACACACAGATAACGGATTCAGCTGGGTTCATTAGCTTCTTTATATACCTAAGAATAGATGAGTAAATGTACAATACCAATAGGTGGTTCTTCCAAGTAAACACAAGGCAGGAGAGTTACAGGCAAAACACAAGCAGTTAGTGTCATTTTAGCAGACAAGCCCAACCAGACTGCTTTCTTCTTCTCAGAGCACAGACTGCTTAAGTTTCTGTTTCAATTCTCTGCACAGACTCAGATCTGTTTAAGCTCCCATTGGCTGACTTAGTTGCTATGCCTATTCATTGGCTGATCTTGTTCCCATGTCTCTCCTGGTCATGAATATTTTAACATATTTTAGCATGACTATTTTATTATTAGTTTTATACTGGTCTATGAAGGAAATAAAACACAGACTTTGAATCAAGGGTGATTGAGAAAGGGGATTAACAGCTATAAAATTCACTCATGGCAACTGCTAACATGATCATATATGAACTGTACTTCCAGTTCAATATGCAGATTGGAATTTGGCTATTCCACAGCTTTATGCTTGCTCATCATAAGATAGGATTCATGAGTTTCTTTTCAAAATGCACTTTTTTTTAAAAAAATTGTTTTTCTGGATACTGTGTTTCTTAATAATTATTTAGCGATCAGTTATATCGCTGCCCATCTCACAGAGACTCTGGGCAGAAAGCAAGAATAAAAAATAAAAACAAAAAATGTATAACATAAATTTAAGCCTTATTAATAAATACCATGCGCATAAAAATATAAATATAAAATATAGGAGGAGGATAAAGCTAGCCACCTCAACAATGGAGCCATCTGAGCAGGTTGCCTGGAAGCCTCAGACCTGGGTCCAAGACTTGAGGGCTTTGGGGAATATCAAAACAGGGATGGAACTAGTCTAATTTCAGGGGGTGGGCGATGTTCCAAAAGGCAGTTGCCATGGCAGAAAAAGGCACATCTTCTGGAGCCCATCAAATGACGATCCTTGGCTGATGTTACTCACAATCTGCCCACTTTGCTATACCTACTGGGACAGGCTAATGCAATCGGGAGAGGCAGTCCCTCTGATAACTCAGTCCCATGCCATAAAGAACTTGAAAGGATAAAACCACAACTAAGCTGGTGGAGTGCAGTGGGGTCGTGCGCAGGCATGCCCACACCCATAATGCTATGCACGCTACCTCTCCCACCCCATGCTTTTGGCCCACAATGGACCCGTTTCTCACCCTCTCCAGACTTCAAAGGCTTTCTAGGAGCCTGGGGAGGACGAAAACAGCCTCCCCACACCCCCAGAGGCACTCCAGAGGCTTCAGGGAAGCCTCCTGAAGACTCTGGAGGGCAAAGAATGGTGCTACAGGCAAACCGAAAGTTTGTTCCTGAACTTCCAGTTTGCGCGTTGGGTGGGGTTTTTTGCACTCTGGAACCTTCACGGAAGCCTCTGGAGTGTGGGAAATGGCCGAAAAAGAAGGCCAAAATTAGTTGGCCAGCGCATGCATGTGTGCTGAAGCTGACAGGGCAACCCCTTGCATGCCCTAACAAATGACTCCGCATGCCACCTGTGGCATGCGTGCCTTAGGTTCACCATCACGGTTCCAGGAGCACACCTAACTTTTTATATGCCAGCTTTTTACTGCATGAATCCTAGAGGTCAGGACCAAGAAAGTTATTGATAATTTGGTTGGGAAAATAAAATTCTGCTCATTGGGAGAATATTAGATTTGTGTTAAAGTGATAGGCAGTAGTCTCAACTACTTACAATCAATGCTGGCTTTTTCAAGTGAGTACAGTATGGCCCAGCTCTCCTCCTATCCTGAAACCAATTACGGTTGACTAAAGAGTAACATTCATTCCCTTCTCCATTGGAATTATTATGCAGAAGGAAATATGCTTGAAAAGGATGGTTTCCTTTGTCCAAGGAAATTTTTCTTAACATTAATTTTTGTTGGATCCTTGTTTCATAATCAGGTATCTGAACTGAAAGCCAGGAATCAGCAATTAGAATTGGAAAATGCTGAACTTGGCCATCGAAACTCTCCAAATCGAGCAGATGTACAAGATTCTAACCAACAGTTTATGAAAACATTTCGGCAAAAGGAAAAGGAGGCTAGGAAATACATGTCAGAAGAATGGGAAAGAGAGAATTCCCAGCTCAAAGAAGAATTGGAGACCTCTAAAATTCAGGTACAAGACGTTACAATGAGTATTAGAACCAAAGTTGAATAGTACGATGGCAGATTCAGTTCTTAGTTTGACTTCCATCATTGACCTCCCCCATTTCCTCTTAATATTTTGAGAATAATAATAACTGCCAACATTATCATCGTCTTTATTATTACTATTTCAATGTATAGGCTGCTTAATAAAAAGAGACTCAATTTGACATAAAGAATAAAGTAAAAGCACATTTTAAAGAAATATATATAAATTTTAATTTTATTTTAGCCAATTCTTAAGCTGCAAATTAACAAATCTTTGAGGCTTTCTGAAAAGGATATTTGCCTCTACTTTCAAATTTATTTATTTTTGTCAATTGACTTCTAGTCCTCATCATTGGTCTCATCCATGGAAACAGAGCTAGCTCAGCTCAGAATCCAGGTTCATGGTCTGGAGCAGGAGAACCATTTCCTCAAAGAAGAACTGGCGAATGTAAAACAGGTAATGGTGGGCAGAATGCCTTTCTTCCCAAAGGGAATGGATATCTGTTTCTGGGAATCAGTTAATTTATGAAGGTCATTCCTGAGTTGTAGACTCCATTTAGCTGCACACATTTCATAGGCATTATTGAGAAGTTCTTGAATGTAGTTTAAGCATACTCATCTCAAAAATTAAAACAGAGATTTTTCCATAGCTACCCAGTTGCCTGGATCTCTCTGAGCTGGAGAATGAGATTTCCAGTGTCATCATAAAAAATGAGAAGCTACTGAAAGAGAAAGAAGCCCTCAGTGAAGAGCTGAACCGATACATGGAGAAGGTGAGGGCACAGAATAATGTCCCATCCAAGTACACTCTTTATTTCAGTTTACAGATAACAACACATGACTTTTGGGGGTGTGGTGCTCCTAGCCACCTTCCTTGGATGTCTTCTGTTTTTAAACAGTTTTTACTTTCTAAGATCAAAGATAATGCACAAGAAACCATGCCTCTTTGTCATGTGTAAGTCCAAATAGAAATTAGGGGTAGATGCAGTCCATTGCTTTAGCAGAAACATATTCAGCCATCCAGAAAATAATGATAATATGTGGGAGCAAGAGAATGCCATAGAAGAGTCAAGGGTGCTAACTGGAGGACTGGAGGCAATGGCAAGATGACCAGAATGCATTCTCCCTTTCTTTTCCACGTTTTTATCTCCTTTTACAGTTACACTAAAATGGTGACACAAGTTTCACCTCTTATGTATTTATAGCGATAACAATTAGAGTTATAGAGTTATAGACTGCTTTATAGTGCTTTACAGTCCTCTCTAAACAGTTTGACAGAGTCAGCCTATTGCCCCCAACAATCTGGGTCCTCATTTTACCTACCTCGAAAGGATGGATGGCTGAGTCAACCTTGAGCCTGGTGGGATTTAAACTGCCAAATTGTAGGCAGCCGATAGTCAGCAGAAGTGGCCTGCAGTACTGCACTCTAACCACTGTGCCACCCAGGCTCTTTATGTGCAACATCATGACGCAACTACAGAAGGGATGAAATTTCCATCATGATACACATTTCCCACTTGCCCTCTCTTGATTCCCTTTTGTAGATGTCCATGCCTTCGTCTTTCCATTAAGATTTTGCAGAGCACTGATAGTTCGGCAGCTCAAGGGATTCACAAACATAGTTATATCCAATTAGGTTGGTATTGAGACTGCTGAACCAGAAGAAAAACTGTTGAAGGTTAGGCACTGTTGATACATTTGCAGACTGCTAGGGTCTTGGTAGCTGACTATAGATACTAATAGCAGTCCTGCTGGGCTTTACTATCTTTGCAGGCAACTAAAGTGGCTTTCCTAGAGAGCCTCACTGCTTCCTTGAGAGAGGAGAACTCATCTTTGGAACATCAGAATCAGCATCTGAAAGCACAAATGGCAGTATCACAGGACAAGGTGTGTTATTGTACTGTTAAAACACATGATTCTAGACTGTTGATAACATTTGCCCACATGTTGATAAAAATGGCTTCTAGTTGGCTTAGAATTTAACAGTTCATTTGATTCTGTGCAGTTACGCTGCAGCTATGATTTTTCTCCCCCAAAAGCATTACATTAACATAATATTTGTGCAGAAGAACAATATCATCATTACGCCTTTGGTTCCCTTATGTTTGCTTGCTTCCACGATAAACCAAAAAGTACTCTGCTCTTGCCTATGCTTTTATCCAATAGTGGCATTCAATTTTTTTTTACTACCAATTCTGTGGGTGTGGCTTTGTGAGCGTAACATTGCTTTGTGGGCGTGGCAGGGGAAGGTTACTGCAAAATCCCCATTCCTCCCCACTCCATTAACCTGCTTTCCAGCTCCGTTCTCCGTTTAGGGCAACAAAAGAAGATCAGCTGGGAGGCAGTGGGAGTGAGGCCAGCGTACTTACTGGTTCTCTGAACTACTCAAAATTTCCGCTACCGGTTCTCCAGAACCTGTCAGAACTGACTGAATACCACCTCTGCATTTATCCATGGATGTCTCTATCTGCCAACTAAAGATGAACTTTATTGAGCAATAAAATGTCCTTTATAGTACTATATGTTCCTTTCATGATTAAAAAAAAAAATCTGTTGAGTAGGTCATACTGGCTGGTTCTGATTTATCTTTTCTTTCAGTTCCCATCTGTACTGAAAGAGTTTATTCTGCATTATCTTGATTGTTTCACTTGAAAGATGTCTCAAGAACAAGAACTGTTTCTATACACTCTGTTGCTGTAAAAGAGAGAAACCACCTATGTTTCTTTACCTTCAAGAACAGAGAAAGTGTCTTTGCTCTTATAAAACATTTTCTCATCCTGAAATACGTATTCTCTGTATACATGTGGAAAAAGCGTCTTGTCTTTGCTGGAATAACAATCTATTTCATGCCCCCAACTTCTTTTTTCTTTGGCCCTTTTAGATCCAGAATTTCGATGATATTGTGCAAAATGTTAGCCTTCAGGTATCCAGACTCAAATCAGACCTGAGGGTTACGCAGCAGGAAAAAGAGAATCTAAAACAGGAAGTGATGTCATTGAATAAGCAACTGCAAATGGCCAATGAGAAGGTACACACAGATGGGAGTGTCTGATTTCAATAGTTGCTGAGTCATCTTGATACTTATTTAAGGGATAAATGGGCTGCTATTGAGAAGCAGAGGTCTTCCCACATCTTTAAATATAGGGGTTAACAGGTTTAAATAAGGTTTAAATAAATTGACATGTTTTAAGCATCCTTTCAAAACCTACCTTTTTATGTTGACTTTTCCTGCTGCTGATTAATTAATATATTTCCTTTTGATGAATTATCTTTGTTCTTTATTTTCTGCTCTATAAGTATTGCTAACTGCCTCAGGATTGTTTGTAATGAAAAATAGCATACACATACACAATAGGACCACTCTCTCTAAACCCATTGCAGGATTTAGGAAAATGACGACAGTTTAATATTTGTTCAGTTACCATGAGACCAAAATAGCTGCATGAAATGCTTTATAGCTATTCAACAGAATACCTCACACTAATTAAATATGATAAACCAATTCATTCTTCAATTATTCACACAGCTGGAAAATCAAAATACTTTTAGAGTTGTCTTTACCATTAGAGTAAATGAAAAATCTGGATTAGATAGTCCTTTCTAATTGGAAAAATAACTGTTTCGTTTGGGTATACCCCATCAGAGCCCCAGGTGGCAAATGGAGATCTCCTCTCATTTATTCCCCAGCCAGAATTTGGTGAGGTAGGTTAAATATCTGTGTTTCTCAAATTTGGCCGCTTGAAGATGTATGGACTTCAACTCCCAGAATGCACAGCAAGAGAAATGGAAATTGGGAGTTGAACACTTATCTTCAAGTTATTAAGGTTGAGAAAGCATTGGGTTAGACTGAGACAAAGTGATTTAGCTTCTACTAAGGATTCCAAGCAGCTTTCAGATCAAGTGACAGCCTGAATCCAGGTCTCTTCAGTTCTAAACTAGTCTAAACTATAGTATGTGTGTTTTTTAAAAAAAATCAGTTCTAGATACATGCCATAATTATCTTTTTTCAATGGATAGCAGTGTGAGAAATTGACTTCCACATTTCTTTTATATTTTTGAATATAAGCAGTTGCCAATCCATACCCTTTGTCTTGAATGTTAAAATGATTTCATATACTTCCTATAAGTTTATTTGCTTTTTAGCAATTAGGTGCATCCCATCTGGGTTTGATTGCATAGAACACTTTCAAACTATTTCCATCCCGTTGAAAATTCTTCACCATAAGTTCCAAATGAACTTACTTGTTGTAGGTTCATGGCTCATATTAACCTTTAATTGCAGAAGTTGGCTTTTGTTTTGCCTTTCCAATAGTCCTATAAGGCAGCCCTTTTTATTTCTTACTCTTTTTATGGGAATGTAGCCAAGTTAAGAGGGAGCGACTTGCTCATATGAGCCAAGGTAGAAAGTGGCTTTGAATCCAAACCGCTATGCAATCAATCTTCCTAGTTTGTATCATAAGTTTAACTCTGCTGTCTGCTTGCTTTCTTGCTTCAGAGTCGGTTCCTGGAAGCAGCCGTGCATTCATCAGGAATACAGAACCAGCAGAAGAAGCTTTGTTGGGGTGAACTGGAGCTGATCAAGCAGGAGCAGCAGCTTCTGAGGCAGGAGAATGAACAGCGGCAGAGGGAATTCCAGGGTGCCAAATCAGAGCTATCTCATTCTAGGGAAAAGGTGAATTGGAATAATTGTCAAGCAGTAATATGTAGGCAGCCCACTTTATTCCAAGGTCCAGAAGTAGCTGATCCAAGTCTCTTCTTAGATATTTGAACAGCCAGCACTAGATTGACCAAAAATTGCTGATGTTTTGTTTTGTTTGATTCTGATATTTAAAATGATTTACCATTTGAGTCTTTACAGCTGTATCTTTTTGCACCAGGCTCTGCTTAGTGAGCTTAAATAAATGAGAAGGATAGATCCCACAAGATTGAATTACTATTCATTCCTGTATAAAATCTATTCCTATTTCATAAAGAGTATTAGGCCTGAGGCCCATTTTAATAAGTTTCCATGGACCTGGGACTGATACAGAGCAATTAATACAATGATGTAATGAATTTAACTCCTTTGCTGCAAGGATTCAATTGAATCTGTAGTGAGGAAAGTAAAATCACACTTGCTACTGTTGTTGTTGATGACCTTGGCAATCTGCATGGTTTCCCCTCTATCAGTAGAGGCAACATTGCAGGGAGAAGAGGGAGGTTCCACATAACATACTTACGTAAATGAATAACAAGTGTGGGAATTTAATTTAATTTGGGAATCTTTTCTGATCTTTGTCTATGGCAGTTCTTCAACCTTTTGCAGGGGGAGGGAGGGGATGGTTCTGTGGGCAAGTCTTGCTTGCACAGCTCCATTTGCCTGAGTGGGGATGTGTCGCACAACCTCGCCCACCACTTCTGCGTCTTGGTTCCAAAAGGCTCAAGGCCCAGTAGTGGGCTGCAACTGGGGGATTGGGGACCCCTGATCTATGGAGATTCTCAATCATCCAGATCATGGTTGTCCCAAAGATGCTTTTCAAAGGGCAACTGGACTTCCTTGGGTTTTTTTCTTGAAAACGTTTTGCTTTTCATCCAAGCATCTTCTACAGGTCTGATTGAATGGTAGGGAACAGAAGGATTTATATTCTTTTATGATCTGTTGTCCAGTAAATCATTTAGATTTATTAATAGATCCCAATGTATCTCCTCTTACCCCTGTTCTGTGTTTGTGAGAGAGAGAGAGAGAGAGAGGAAAAGAGAAAGGATATTTAAATGTAGATAGAATAAATAAGAATATTACCAACCAGACCTAAATGCATGTGTGATGCTTTGTAGCGTGCCTGACATTGATTTTATTTACCTATTGCTCTTGCCAAATATGGCAGCTCGAATCTACTATTCCAACCATCAAGCAACAGAAACACCAAAGCCAGTTATTCATTGAGCAAGAGAAGCTGAATGTGAATGGCTAAAGAAGAGCTACAGAAGGAGTCTGGCCAACAAGATCAGTTTTAGGTGTGGGGGAGGCTGGCCTAGAAAATGCACTTTCATTTTGCAATTATTTTAAACTTTGAATTTATCACTTAGTTTTATTCCATCTTTCAAAATCTGTCAAATTATAAACAGTTTGTTAGTTCAATTTATTTTTACAATACACTTCGTTGGGACCTTATGGATAGCTTCAGTCAAACTAGTTCCTGTGTTCTAAAAATACAGCAATTGTTTTTATAGCTGGCTAATTAGCTTCAGTCGCTGCTATAACCAACCAAATGGCTGTTTATCACTACGTAGACAATTGGATGTAGACCATCAAGCAACTGCTACTAGCCATGACAGAAGGTATATTTATGATCAAAAATAATCTATTCTGGTTACTATAGAACCATTATGGTGCACTTATGGCACGTGTGCCGGAAGTGGCACACAGAGCCATCTCTCCGGGCATGCAAGACATTGCCCTTTGCTCATCCGGGCTCCGGTGCGCTGGCTAGCTAGTCTTCACTTGCGTAGGAGGACCAGAAACCAAAAGAGCAGCCGCCTGGTGCACATGCGCGCACCAGATAGATGGTCTTCTGGTTTCTGATGCACATGCATCACAAAGACCACTTGGTCAGTGCGCATGCATGCACCGGAAACCAGAATATCATCTTCCTGGCACACATATGCACTCCAGGCAGCTGCTCTTCTGGTGTGCACACAAGCTCCCGTTTTGGCAGAAAAGGTTTGCCAACACTGCTATAGAAGGTCAGAAGCAAGAGAAGGATACTGCTGTCATATCCTTTGTTTATTTCCTGGAGATCAGGGAATGTGTGTGAAATGATGATTATACTTTAGATTAAGGAGGTTAATATACATTTCTGGTTCTTTTCACCAAAGCAACATATGAAAGATTATAAAATCTAGACCATGCAGGCTTTTGACCTGTTTAAGCTGGGGCTCTAATATTCTCAATTCCTGTATGTGCCAGTGATCTCCTATTGGAAGGATGAAAGCTTTATAAACAATAGGGGGTTGGACTAGAAGACCAAGGTCCCTTCCAACTCTGCTACTGTATTATTATTGTAATATTTAATTCCTATCCCTATAAGCCTTGCAACTCTAAGGAGTATGATGAAGTTCTAGACAATTTGCTAGATAACCTCTGTTGGACTATATTGACTATTAGAAAAGATCTATTTGGTTACAGGCTTACTATGTCTACAGGTACACTTTGTAATCTTTGGTTGGCAGAGTTAAAATTAAATAAATCATGCCACTCTTTTTTCTAAAATGATACTAAAATCTTTAGGTTAGTCCAACAAAGATTTTCAAAATGGCAGAAGAATTAGCTGAACCTATCTTGATTTAGGAATTGACACTCAGCAAAGGAGCAGAATCTTCTCAGCCTTGAGTAAGACTGACCTTGCAGTTTTCACCGATGTAGATTTTGCCATAAGAGATGTGAGCATAGCTGAAACCAGATTTCAATTCCTGTTGGCTTGTGTGTAACATTGAGTGATTTTGAGCTAGTTATACGCTCTAAGGGTGGCGTGATGGCTCAGCAGTTAAGACACTAGGCTTGTTGTCTAGAAAGCCAGCAGCCCAGGTTCAAGATTTGAATGCAGGGTAAGCTTACCCGACAGGGTACGCTCCTGTCCTTGCCCTAGACCCTGCCAACCTAGCAGTTTGAAAACATGCAAATGCGAGTAGATAAATAGGTACCACTTCAGTGGGAAATTAACACCACTCCATGATGTCATGCTAGCCACATGACTGCAGAAATGTCTTTGGACAGTGCTGGCTCAATGCCTTGAGACACAGACAAGCACCATGCCTATAGTCTGCAATGACTAGCAGAGTAAAATCTGCAGGGACTGCTTTTTTTTACATACCTTCTAAATGTTACTTCCTCAGAGTGATTAAAATAAAAAATTATAGAAGACCTTAAAGTAAGTCACCTTGAAATTTGGAAGGATATAAATGTAATAAATCAATATTTTTGTGGAAAAAGCCACTGGGGGAGGTGTTTGGAAAGTCAGGTTCAACATAAAATAGTTTCATTAAACTTAGCAGTCGGAGCTCAAGTATTTCATTTTCAATTTTAATCACAAAAAAGATCTAAATTGTCCCTCTTGGAACAGATATTTTACTGTTGAATTTTAATGGCACAAAAATTCAAGCAGCTTTGCTTTCAATCAGTTCTTAAATCAAAATTTTGTCTCCAACAATGGAACATTTTGTGATCCAAATGAATTCAGAAAAGAAACATGTTGCTCAATTTATTCTGATTCTACAAGTTACTATATGTACGGCCAGCAGGCACCCAAGGTTTGGAAGTCCATCCAATCCATTGCTGCTCTGACCACTAGAAGAGTGAAATATTGATTCAGCTCCCATCCGCCCTTTGCTTCTGACATTTAATTGGACACCTCTTCACATGTTCAACCATCAGCCATAAGATATTGAAACCTGTTCTTACTTTTAACTCAAACCAGATCTCTCAAGAAGCTGAGTTCTGTGTATATTAAATGTGCAGGACACACTTAACCCAGCCTATAGTCTCCTGAAAAGAAAAGACTCAAAAGAGAGTTTCCATGTATATGTCCTACCAGCAGCTCTTTTCTGTTCCTCTGAAAAAGTCCTTGGTTTTTGTGTTTTATTACTCTTTTTCTGTGCAAGTTTCATTTGGCCCTTTTTGCCCTTTGATTCCCATAATTGTCTCTCCATCTTGTGTTTTTTTCTTCTTCCTTTCTGGCTAACCTATGCCTAGACCTTGGTGGCTGGAACTAGCAGAGACGAATGCAGTGCTCTGCCTGACTTAACGTGTGAAGGTAGAACCAACTCTTTTCTTCTGTAATCCCACTGCATGGAGGGAAAAGAAATGACATTACCTAGTACCTGTCATCTCATCTTTCCTTTCATTTGTTACAGACTTAGTCCTGAACCACAAGGCAATAACCTGCCTCATTTGAAGGAGCTACTCTTCATTTTAATGGCAATATTAATAGTCTTGCTCAAGCATCATAGGGAAAACAGGCAAATAATTTCTCTAGTTTCAGGAAGAAAGAGAAAAGGCTTATCTTTAAAGTCTGCACTTTCCAAGAATATGAGACAGGATGCTTAATACAAAACCAAACTGAATGAAATGAAAAGTGGCTCTGAGATTCCATTTTCTTTTCCCCCCATTTTTTGTTAATTGTTGGATGGATTGTTTATTTCATGAGATAACTGGAATTGTTTTTCCTTCCATGGTCTCCCAATTGCATGCCCTTAGTGGAATAGTAAGATTTGACATTTGCATGGCCAGTTTACTGATCTTTGATGATCTCCAAACTATATAATTTCCCCTATGTTTCTTTTCTTTGTATAGCCAAGTGAGCCATACGCTCAGGGAAAATGTTCTTTGTAAGCTAATTGTGATTACAAAATCTTTCTCCAATTTGTATTACATTTTGAGCTCCAGCTAAATTTCTCATGACCGTTGTGCTGCTGCTGATTATGGTGGTTGATAGCTTGTATGGTTTCTCACAAAGTTTAGAGCATGTGAACTGGATATGCATGCAAGAGAACAGTTGCACATGCCCTTTCCACTTCATTAGTCCTCCATTCTACCATAACCACAAAGACATATAAAAGATTGTTTATGTAATTCAGGTAAGAAGTAAATGCAGATGATTTTTCCCAAATGAATCATCACAGAACCTTCATGATTAAACACAGTATAAATGTCTTATCTGACGCTTCATATTTGAATTTCAACAAATATTAATTTGTATTATTTTTATGTAATAGTTCTAATGCAACAGCAACCAACCTGGTGATTTCCAAATGGGTTGGAATACAGACTGGGAATTTTGTCTGGGAATTCTGGAAGTTGTAGCTGAACCAAAGAACATCATATTAGTTATACAAAATTGTATAAAACGGTACCATAAGCTGGTTCTGATATTTCAGGACAAAAGCTAGTAAAATATGCTAGCAAATAAATAATATATCAAAAGCTTTCTCACATTGTTCAAAATTCTAATATTGTAATTCACTACTACTTTAAAAGCTATTTTCATTATATTGCAACTGCAGCTCCCTATAGAGCTCACAGCATAAAAGGATTATTTTTGAGTTTGTAATTAGCAAATTATATGGTTGGTTTTATAATGAGAAAAGTCTCCAACTAGAGTTATCAGTGTAATCCTAGAGTTTTCTCTTCAAAGGCCTGCTGTTTAATACCATTCATTCCAAGGCAAAGATATATTCAATTGCAATCTAACCTGGGGAGTGAGGATGGGGAGCTAAATTCTTAATAACATTTGGCAGTCAATTATTTTTAAGCTACATCCTAGGGTCAACTGCTTTTAGTCTTGGTAATGTCTGAGTTGGAGATAACGCAGAACTGGAAAGGGTTTTTTGTTCCCTTGTCAATTTACTGTTTATGTCTTAAACATAAATTTATTTTCTCAGCTTAATAAGTTAGAAGGACTAATAAAAATGTTATACATTTTATTTATATTAAAATAAATCTTTAGGGATATGTGGTGCTTCAGATCCAGAGCCAACAATGTTCTTTGGAGGGATATGGATGTGCACACCAGCTCTATTGGTGTCTCCTAAAGACTGATTGTTTCTATGTCATCAAGTCAGTGTTGAGGCTGAGGCTGAGCAACCACACAGCAGGCCTTCTTCAGAATGATCTGCCCCAACTGGCCCTTCAGACTGACTTTCCCTAACTAAACGCTAAATGTGTTCAGCTGAAACTTCATCATCCCCAGTCAACTTGACCGATACTGTCTGGCAACTCTAGTACAATACTTCTGGAAGGCACCTGATTGGATAAAGTGCCTTAAAGTAGCAACCTAGTGTGTGTGTGTGGGGGGGGGGGGGCTAGTATGGAACAATGTGTTGCAAAGGGTTGTGTTAGTGGTAGATTTAAATAGAGGAAAAGAGAGACACACGCCCATGGTTAGCAATATGGTATCTCTCCATACCAGCAAGCATTTTTTTTTTCTTTCCCACAATTCCATTCTTTCTTTGGTCTGGAGCATGGCAGAAAGTGGTTGAGGATATTTTTGTTTGTTTGTTTGGCCTAGATCTCATCCCCACTCCTTTTCTCTCCCTCTCCTTCATTGACTCCTTTGCTAAAATCCTAGTGCGTGGGCTGCGACAGTGTGCAGTAGATTAAATTTGTATGGTTTAAATTTGCACACACAACCTAAAGGGAACGTTAGACCAGTTACTGAGACTCCTCCTTTGCATTCTTCCTGACTGATCTTGATGCTCAGATGATGAGAAGGGGTTCTTGGTCTAGACTGCAAGGCATCTCTTTTATATTTTCCTACCCATCTTCTCTGATGCAGCTGCTTCACTCAAACTCCAGCATGATGCTTAGCCCACCCCATCACCCTCGAGAACTGCAGGAGATCCAGCAGCAAGGATGTCCTGTTGTCCCATCCGAACAATACCAGCAGCTCCAGCACCAGTTCCTTCAGGCAGAGAGGAGGTGTCAACGCCTGCAGGAGGAGCTTGAGAATCGGCCCTTGGAAACGAACATGCCCCAGGTATGTTACAGTCTATTTCTTCTTCACTGAATGTAGATTAGTCATCTACCACTTCACTTTTTCTTCATTATGTCCCTTTCTCTGTTTATGCCAGTTTCAAATTTCTAGTGCAACAGATATAATCTTTCCATATATTGCATCAAAGCATGCTTTCTTTGGACAAATGGCTATCTAATATCAGTTAGGAGACCTCTGAGGAAGGGAAACATGCCACTTATGATGCAGCTTATTCTATTGGTTGACAGTCATGCCCTCAAAAGAAAATTCTCCTAGTACCAGGTTTGAATTTACACCTCTATAGTTTTATCTCATTGGTTCTTGTCCTACCACAGTGATAGAGATCATGCCCATTCTTTTATTTGTATGAATATCTGAAGACTCCTACCATATATCTCATTTGAGTCTAGTCTATTGCAAGCTAAATATACCCAGTTCTTTTCAACATTCTTTGAAGGACTGACCATCTTAGTTGCACAGTACAAGCTCCAGTTTGCAGTTCCTAAAAGTAAACATAGTAAGATATCAGTTTTAACAGAATTGGAAGAGCAAAATCTTTTATTGGATTACCTGTACAGCACAATTCAGTAACAATCTAAGCTACTGGTTCAATTTCTCAGTTGAACATGGCAATCATTTAATATGAGGTCAATCTGCATAAGATAACTTTTCATTTTGCAAAGTATCTCTGCACCAAAATGATTACACCTTTTATAATGAAAAATTCCAACAATCTGTAGCCATTCAGACATTGGATTCCAATTCTAATCTGACTCCAGCAAGCCTACCAGTTAGTCAAAATGCATGACAATTATTCTTTAGTAACATTTAATGTATATGGCCTCAGGTTTCTCCCTTGCATCCAATTCTAGAAAATGGAATGGAGGCTCCCTTGTATTCTGCTTATTGTACCATTTAGTTATAAAAATGCTAGCAATCTGACATATCACTACTAATCTGGATCTTAAAATTAAGTAACCATAGATAAAATGTAGTAATAGAAATGGAGGATACAGCAATAATTCTGATTTATGATAATTGTCAATATATAACCCTATTCTAGCTTCCATGTATGAAATGTTGGAAGATAGGATAAGGGCTTTTTGCTTAACATATAGCTGACACTGAAATGTTGAATTTCATCTGAGATTTATGCTGCATCTTCTTCCTCTTCCTCCTTTTCTATGCCTGATTCCATCTTGACTATTATATCTAGAATAAGATACGTTGGTTAACATTTTTCTCTAAACCTTAACTGAAAAGCAAGATTTGAACAGGTTTCTAGTTTTGCAGTGTGGGCAAACTACAACATGTGTAAATGATCAGCATGATCAATTTGTATGTAACAATAATTGACAGCTGATCTAAATAAGGAATGGGGTGATCATGCAAAGAGAGGAAGAGATGTATTAGCCTGAGGCTTAGAATTGGCAATGAATATCACCCCAATGTCAGAAAATAAGAGTCATTGGCTGTATGGTGCTTGCTCTTTTTAAAGAGCTATTGGTCTTTAAAGAACTACTGTCTGCAATGCATGACCTATGTGGGTATGTGTGATTTCCTTGTTTTTGCAATGGGAAGTGAGAATAAGTTTGAGGAACAAAAGGAAGAGCGGGCAACCAAGACAATGGTCAGATAAAAGAAACCTGAGTTCAAAGCAGAAATGTAATTTGAGAAAACAATTCACTTTAACACCCCACCTCCCAAATTCTCTTATGGGTAAAGGCAGGGAGTGGGGAGGTGCTTTCAGACTTGCCAGAGGCTGCTACGGCAACTGTATAATAAAAGTAGTAGAAATCATAACTTTTCTAGTTTCCTAGTCTGGTCTTACTTGAAGGACTGACATCCATCTTATTCTTAAAAGAATAAAAAAGAGTCAAGTTTGACATGTTTTCTCAAACTACATTTCTGCTTTGGACTCAATTTCTTTTATCTGATAGCAATAGCACTTAGGCTTATATACCGCTTCATGGTGCTTTTCAGCCCTCTCTAGGTGGTTTACAGCAGGGGTCCCCAACCTTTTTTGCACCAGGGACCGGTTTCATTTTAAAGAAAATTCCGCGGACCGGCCGGTGTAGAGGGGGAGCGGGGGGGGAGGGGGAACAGGCGGCGCATGCGCATGCGGGGGTGGGTGGGTCGGCTCACTCGCCCCTCTAGGGCCCCCAATGGTGTGAGCGGCCGCACCTGCGCTCTCCCACCCCCGCTGCGCGCTCTGCCCAGGGGGCTGCCCTGTCCTCCCTCCTCCTCCTCTCCGGCCCTGGGGCCCGGTTCCTATCAAGCCACGGACCAGCACCGGTCCGCGGACCTGGGGTTGGGGACCCCTGGTTTACAGAGTCAGCATATTGCCATCCAACAATCTGGGTTCTCATTTTACTAACCTCTGAAGGATGGAAGGCTAACCTTGAGCTAGTGAGAATCAAACTGCTGACAGTCGTCAGAATTAGCCTGCAATTCTGCATTCTAACCACTGTGCCACCACGGCTCTTCTGATCACATTTTTGGTTCTGTCCCTCCAAGTTAATCTCACAGCCCTTTGCAGTTCTTGTGTTTGTGTCTTGATGTGATGCTTAAATGGCACTGAGTGTTTGTGCTGCTTAAGTGTTATGTGCTGTTTTCAAAGGCCTTCGGGTCAAGTGTGTCCTCCTTGCCTTCTTTCCCCAGGCTTTGCTTCCGGAGCAACGATCATTGCATGCAGATACGTACAGGCGGATTGGTCATCTCTGACACCTCTTGGCTTCTAACGCACTGCATTCCTTACTCACACTAACTGGCATAAGCTGAGAAACCCAGGGATCAAATTGCATTTGTTGTTAATTTAAAATCATCTTTTAAAAAAATGTCTTGTATTTTCCCCCCATCCTTTATTTATTTGTGTCAGAATCTATTTTTATGAGGGGGAATGGGGAGAGAAAGAAACACATCTTTTTTTTATTTTAAATGTTTTTAATTTTGTTATAAGTCAATTTCATTATTTATGCTATTTAAAAATGGCTTAACCAGAGGAGTTTGGAAAGAGAAAAACTATTTTCCCCATCAAATGTATACTGTATTTTTTAAACAAAATGGTACAAAAAATTTTTATATATTGGATCGGAGAAGAAATTTTGGGTTATTTATACAAAATTTTGTACAAGATGTATAAATACTTTTTAAACAAAGAAAGAGCAAAACTTTGGAGTTTGTAACTGGATAAATAAAATACGCATTTTTAAATATCTCCTTGTCTTTTTGTCTTAATAATTGAGTTTTTGGATGCATTCCTTGATGAAGCTGGAGTATTTATTAGGCTGAGTCATTTTGCCATGGAAGTTCAATTAAGGCAATATTTTCTTCCCTTGGCAACTTCCAGATGTGCCTATTTTAGTTCCCAGAATTCTTAGTAGTAGTCATTTCAGTAATTTTTGAAAGACAAAGTAACACATCAGAGAACTGCCAAGTCTGGAAAACACGCTATAAGGAACTCAGTGATAGAGCACATATTCTATATGCAGAAAGCCCCATGTTTTAACTATAGTTATGAGTCTATAACATCTATAGTTATGAGTAGAATACTCCAGTCTGAAACCCTGGTTGCAATTAGTATCAACAATGCTAGTCAGTCAGTCAGTCAGTCAGTCAGTCAGTCAGTCTGTCTGTCTGTCTGTCTGTCTGTCTGTCTGTCTATCTATCTATCATCTATCTAGACTATTTAGAAACAATCTGCAAGAAAAGTGCATTAGGTTTCCCTAGCAAGACAACCACTTCGATGGTTGTATAACTATGTTACCAGATCCCAGATGGCAAAACCATGATTTTAGGCCCTTCCAGAATATGAAGTAAATCTGACACTGGAGAGAATGATACTGCAAAGAATAGGCGCCACAGCAGAACAGATACTCCCCCTGGGTCCCATCAGATGACCTTGGATGGAACCTGCAACATGCTCTTCCTGCCATATCTTGTGGGATGGATAGATGTGATTGGGGAGAGGTGATCTCTCAAATAACTGTGTTCTTAATAAAACCTTCAAATAAAGAACCAACCCATGGACTCTGATTCAGCTGAAGGAACTATATCTTTATGGATAATTCAAGGGTAACAAAATAAAGCTGCTAGGCTAAAAGATTGTAATTTTTAATCCAATACCAGTAGTAAGAATGAAATGAAGATATGTAATAGTTAATCTTTATTCATGGCAGAATTGGACTGGATCCTAGTAAGATATGACAATAATAAAATATTAGAAAAGCCTCACAATTTGAGATATTCATATGAGACAACTATCAATTTGTTATAGGCAAATTTATTCATGACAACAAATTACCATGTTTCCCCAAAAATAAGACAGGGACTTATTTTCTTTTGATCCCCGAAATAAGCACTTGGCCTTATTTTCAGGCAGGGCTTATTATTTTTGAGGTGCAGGAGGTGGTGAGCATTGTCACCTCATGGCTGCTGCTGTGTTGCAATATTTTTGGGGAGGCCTTATTTTCGGGGGAGGACTTATTTCGGCGCTTGTGCTCAAAAGCCCAATTGGGCTTATTATCTGGGGAGGTCTTATTTTGGGGGAAACAGGGTATTCCCACTTACAATAACAAAAACTGATAGCAAAAAAATGCAAAAGGATTTCTTCATAATAGTTTAGTTTATTAAATTTATATACCGAACCCTTTCCCAGAAAGGGACTCGGGGCGGTGAGAAAGGGACTCGGGGCGGTAATGAATAAACACTGAAATTTAATTACAAAATTTAGAAAATTGGAGCACAAATCCTATCTACGTACACAACTACATAATACACAGCAAGGAAAAGAAATTGTGGAGTGAATATGGGTTGTTGAATTAAAACATTGGCTCTTTTGGTGTTTATACAAAGGATAAATACATTTCAGGGTATGCTGGAAAAGCATCTGAAAAAATTATTATTATTATTATTATTAATTGGACTTCTAGACCGCCCCCTCTCCCCGAAGGGACTCGGGGCGGTGTACAGGTACAAATTAAAACCATAACAATCAACAATACATATAACTAAAATTGAATTAAATAAACCCCTGTACAAATTTATAAAAATTAAAAACTTAAGCTTAAAACCAAATCACAGAATTTAAAAATACAAACTGAGGTGGGAAAGATGGAATTAGGCCAGGCCGGCCAGATGAAACAGGTGGGTTTTGAGTTTCTGGCGGAAGGAGCGGAGGTCCGTGGTCGTTCTAATGTCAGGGGGAAGGTCGTTCCAGAGGGTCGGGCCCGCCACAGAGAAGGCCCTTCCCCTGGGCGTCGCCCACTGGCACAGCCTAGTGGACGGCATCCGGAGAAGTCCCTTTCTGTGTGAGCAAATCGCCGCAGGGATGTATGGGGCAGGATACGATCCCGCAAATAACTAGGTCCTGTGCCATGGAGCGTTTTAAAGATGATAATCAACACCTTGAAACGCACCCGAAAAGCCACAGGCAGCCAGTGCAGCCCGCGCAGGAGAGGTGTTACGTGGGAGTATCTAGAGACTCCCGAAACTGCCCGGCGGCCGCATTCTGGACCAACTGCAGTCTTTGGGTGCATCTCAAGGGGAGCCCCATGTAAAGAGCGTTGCAGTAGTCTAGCCGGGACGTCACAAGCGCATGAGTGACTGTGCGAAAAATAACTTAAGTTATAACTTCCATACATTTTTAGAATGTCTGTACAAAATCTGGGGTATGATTTCACTTGGAATATTGTGAGTGGAGAGCTGCCACATCTCACCAAATGTATAATATTTCTGGAAAGGATGCAGGAAGACTAACTAAAATTATCAAAATTATCAATTAAATCAATATTATTAATAGAACAGGAGCCACTCATTTGGATGTTTTAAAAGAGGATTGAGAGCAGTTTGGTGTAGTGGTTAAGGCTAGAAACCTGGAGATAGAGTTTTAGTCCTACCTTAGGCACTTAGGCTGGTCACTTACTTTCAGTCCTAGGAAGGAGGGCAATGACAAGCCACTTCTGAAAAACCTTGCCAAGAAAACTGTAAGGACTTGTCAAAGCAGTCCCTGAGAATTGGACACAATTGAAGAAAAAAAAGGATTGGAAAATTTAATGTAGAATAAGTCTATTATGCACCTTCAGAATCATAGGCACTACATACTAGTATCTGAAAACTATCAGGGGGAAAACCTCATTATGAGCATAGCTGCACTTAGTAACAATTGAACAGACCACACACCACAAAAGTCTCACTTTAAGATTCAGAGGTTTATTTGAATTTAAAGCATAGCAACATAAAGCCTTTGCTGTAGGCCTTTACATCACATTGCAATGAGGGTCAATCAGACAAGCAGTGAAAAAGGACCTCCCATTATTCAGCTTTGTCTTTCATACCTTAAAACCACAAGTTACATGATCTTTGGAATCTGTCCATACTGTCATAGCAACAGGGGCAATGCTCCATTCCTTTAACCTCAATGTTACAACATGGCTATTTGTACATGTTCTTAAGCATACACTTCCTCTTTTCCCATAGCCTCCCCACCTTTATTTTGGCATATATGGAACTACAGTGTCCATGTCAGCTACCTTTTCATCAGATGCACATGCTGATTAAAAATGTTCCTTAATACAAGCATCAGGCAATTTATGACAATATTGAACCCCTCTCAACCCCCCCCCCCCCCACTTTACTGTGCTAGAAGAGGGTTCCCATTATTTTCCTCTCACAATACCAACTGCTGGTGCATAATGAATGAGAGAGCCAGTTGTTTTGAGACTCTTTCTGGAGATTCCTTCCAGAGATCTGACTGACTGCTATAATGGAGCATTGTGCCTAATCCAACAGGTTTTTAGATAAATATAAATAGTTTTAAGTGAACCTTTCTTTAGTTTACACTGGAAAGAACTGCTGATCCAGCTCATCACCTGAATTTATGTTTTATTTCTATATTTTGTTTGATGAAAAATGGAAGAGTCTGCCAACTTAGTTTGTAATCAATTAAATGGCAATCAATTAAATGGTTTTTTTAACCAAATGATGAACTTTTGATGAAAAAAAGTTGTTTCAAATGATGCAATGGCCTCTGGGAGTGATAATTCCTTTGTGAGGTCTCATGACTACGCCTACTGCCAAGAGAGGAACTATGTTCAAATAATATGGCTAAGTAAAATTGTGGCCTATTGAATCTATAAACTAACTACAATGGCTGGTTTTACATAATATGCTAAATTAAAATGTGGTTAGCTAGTCTTGTTTGCAGCACAAGTTCCGAAACTGCTAACTTGAAATAAATTCCCTTCCAATTCTGTTAAAGCTTTTCACTTCAAAGTTGCCATTAGAAAAGTATTTAATTTCACATGACAAACTGGAGGCACAACTCTCCATAAATCAACTTCATGCTTCCCGCCCCAGTCTGTAATTTTAAATTATTTTATTTGGTTTTATGGGTCTAGTTTTAATTTTTATATATTTGTACAGAGGACTATTTAATTTGATTTTAGCTTATATGTATTGTTATGGTTTTGATAATTTTTAATTTTTACCTGTACACTGCCCCGAGTCCCTTCGGGGAGAGGGGGCGGTCTAGAAATTAATTAATTAATTAATTAATTAATTAATTAATTGAATAAATAAATAAATAAATAAATAAATAAATAACGAAAGAAGACTGTTGCTTTAAGTAGAAAGTTGAAGGGTTTACTATCAAACAGATGGAAATTGTTCAGCCCATCTAAAAACAACACTACAGCTGCTTCCGCTCCCCCAGTTTCTGCAAAGATTTTGAAGGGCATGGTGTCCATATAATTAAGATGACCATTGGATATGTTTCCACAACACATTTGATATGAATAGTGAACACTACTCTGATTTCACAAAACATCTGACCAAAGCAGGATGGGTTTGCACAATAACCTAAACTACAAAAAAAAAAAACCCTGAAACTTAACTCTTTTCCAAATTTAATATATTGCATGCATATTTTTATTATATCTGGATCTAACCCCTTGTGAGTTTTTAATTGCTAGGAACTGACAAGTAACACACATCCTACATCTCTAGAAGCAGTGTAGTTTTGACAGCATCTATTTAACTATGGTTGTTCCTGGAAAGCCAAGCAATGTTATATTTAATACTACTTGGACAGGAAGCTACCAGGAAAGATAAGGCTATAGACTTGACCATGAAGTCAGGAAAACGCAGCAGCAAACCATCCACACAGTGTTGACAAGAAAACTTTAAAACACCAGATTCAACGTAGAGACTTTAGCTCTGGATACCATTTAGGAGCAAGATAGACAATTGGGAATAGCTACTACCTTCAAGTTTGAGGGAGCACCATGGCTTAAGAGGTTTTATCTATTATCCACCCACTGTACTACTGATTCACTGAGATGCTGATGAAGTAGACTTTGGACTCATCCAATTGGGCTTTTAAGCTTTTTTAATTTCAGCTTCATATTTTCAACATCACTCCCAGATCATTTCATTACATATTGAAAAGTAGAGCATGTGATTGGTATATCCTGGAAGAATGGCAGCACAAAAGACTATTTGTAAAGCCTTCACACATTGTTTGATGGGAAATCCTCCAGCTGCTCAGTGTTGTGTGATTTCCCTATGTGCATGGATCATGTCCATTTTGAAAGAAACTGGAATGTGCCCATTCCTTTAAGCATTTTTCTTGGATCTGAATATATTTGATAACTACTGTATTGCAACATTCCTGTTCTGGAGAAAGCTACATCAGTACAATGATTGTGACCATATGCCTTCATTTTAAACATTATTGTTAGTAGATTATTATATGTATTGTATTTATAATCTATATATAGGGGTTTCCCATTTATATTATATTGTGGACTTTTTAATATACAGCAATCTTGTCAGCTGCCAAGAGTTTTTTGATTATATCAACTCTAATAAACAACTAAGCAAATTTGAAATAGAGACTCGCTTGTACATAAGAAGCCTGTGTCTTTGGGTGCAGTTTATGGCTTGCTTTGCTTTCAGAATATCATTTTCATCTGTACAAATAACCCAATTATTTCTCAGTCTTTTGCATTCAATTTTTTTCTCCCCTGTAAAGCTTATATTGAAAAAAGAACAGCCAATCACCAAGATCTTCAGAGTACTGTAATTTTGATTTCATGCACACATGCTCCATTACAGGGTGGATATGAGCAGCTACTACAGACTATGGAGAAACGCATGATGGATGTTGAGCAACAATTGAGGCTTGTGAAACAGCTTCTCCAAGATAAAGTCAATCAGCTGAAAGAACAGGTGAGCATTCTAAGTGGTTTCTAAGTCAATGGGCCATGATCCATAGTTGATACCTGAGGATTCCTTACACAGGGTTTGAGGTAACATTACAATCTAAGGCTGGGTTCACACTAAACCATAAGATTTGGTAATGTGTTGTTTGAAACCAGCTAGCATTATGGTTTGTAAATCAATTTATGGCTAACCAATTTCATTGTAATTTTTACAATGACAATAAAGATTATTATTATTATTAAGCATTCAGATGCATATTGTTCCAGACAGATTCTGAAACCTCAAAGCTCTCTTCCCTAGAACTTCCAAAATTGTTATAAATAATAATTTGAATCAAGCAAATATACCTTTAAACAAAATGAAATCAAGTGTGGTTTTGTCCTGGCTCCATTTACTACACGTTGGAGTATAGTCACCACGTGTGCTAATCAGAAGATCATTATCTACTCCTGGAGCTCAACAAAACTAATGCATCCTTATCTTAGAATGATTTGAAAGCAGGCAGTGGTAGTTTAGATAATAAACTAGAGTTACGCAAATCATGGCTTACTGTATTGTGCACCTGCAGAATGAGACTTTTTGGGTTGATGTCAAAATACCTCATCCCAATCCTATATAGATATAAATAGGCTTCATAGTGGATGAGTCCCAAATAATTTCATTCTAATTGTACTCTAATCAACTGTTGGCAATTTATTCCAGATGGCACACACTTGTATTAGACATGGCATTATGGGGAGAAAATAATAGCTAAAGCATTGTTGTTATTTGCACATAATCCATGCAATATTTTTGACTGAATTTGGTACTTTTGACTATTGGATCCTTCCCAAGGATCTAGGATAGTTAAAATATCATAATGAATTTTGTGTATTTATTTTAGGCATATGCCATCAACTCAAGGTGGCAAACATATTTAATATGTTTTCCTGCTTCTATTTTCCTCACAATTCTGTAATTGAAAATGAAAATGACTGGCCCACGGCCACCTAGATGGCTTTTATGGCTAAGGTGGAATTTCAACTCATGGTCTTCCAGTTTCTAGCCTGATCCTAGCCACTAGATTAAACTATTTAAATTAATGCAACTGTTTATTACTGGTAAGTTCAGATTCTACACATTCCCATTGTGGCTTTTCAGATATTTTTGGTATTATAATTTATCATTTATCTACTACATGTATTTAGACAATATACAAAAGGATGACTAAGACCCTTACAGCAAGGGTGTCAAACTCACGACAACACATTACATGATGTATCGCAACTTTTTCCCCCTTCGCTAAACTGGTAGTGGGCATGGCCAGCACATGAGGCATCCGGCCGTGAGTTTGACACCCCTGCTGTACACAGGCAGCTAAAAAAGTAACATTAAATTTAGCTACAACTGGAAAGTGCATGATTTATTTCTTTGTTTTGTCCTCTGTGTGGAACAAATGTACCTTTTCTTAACTATGTTTCAGCTTGTAAGAAACACAAAAGCTGATGAAATGGTGAAGGATCTCTATGTTGAGAACGCTCAGCTGCTAAAAGCTCTGGAGATGACAGAACGGAGGCAGAAGATGGAGGAGAAGAAGAACTATCTGCTAGAAGAAAAAATAGCCAATCTTAGCAGAATAATCAAAAATCTGACCTCCAATGTAGGATCATCAGCTCAGCTGGGATCTTAGTGCCTTTCAACATTTGCATTTAACTATAGAGCAAGCATGTTTGACCATTTATTGCAAGCCATTACCTTCATCTCATCCCCAGCCTATGTGTAAAACTTCTTAAGTCATATTTACTTGTATCAGTGTTAAAATAGTATTTCCTTACTTATTTTGACTTTAGATACAGCTCAACACAAGTACAATCTGATAGACTTACTGAATTACCTATTAGTTTAGGGGAAAGTCAGATGACCAAAATGACTTGAAGTAAAGGCAATACAGGTTGGATAAGGATGGGCAATTGGATAGCAAATTTCATGCTGGTATAGTCCCCAAAAGTTGTGGATAGCACTTCAGGGGTGGGGAAAGACCCTAAACCTAACTACCTATTTATGCAGAATTATGCACTTTATTGAAAGGTGAACATTTCATCTATTTTAATGCTGCATTTTGATAGTTGCAACTTTAGGGCTGTGCTCAAGAAATCTCACTACTACTGTCAAAAACACAAAATTAATCTGTGTGTGGATACACACCAAGCATAAATCCCAAGTGCCTTACTTTATATTTTTGGGGTTTGCATGTTGGTTTTGAATGGTGTGAGGAAGCATCACGTCCTAAGAGGTTTCATCTATTATCCACCCGCCATACTACCGATTCACTTTCCATGAGCCTTTTATCTATTGTCCTGAGTGGCCAAAGCAGAATGTGAATGGCAGACATACCCTGGAAGGTCCACCCGCTGCTGAAGTTTTAGAAACAGTAGTACTATAACCACACTTTGAAGGAAATTTGGAAAAGTGTACATCCTCTTAGTGTTCCCAGGTCCATTCAAAGGAACAATGGTAGCACAAACATTACCTTTTTGTCAGTCTCTAGATAGATAGACTAGGAACCCTCTGGCCTTTCAACAGAAAAACACTAGAAAAGAAAGGTTAAGAAAGTAGATGGACATCAGAAATGGAAAAGAAAAATCAAAGGAACTCCAGAAGAAGACGCTTGACTCTTAAGGGAAACAACGGCTAGATCTCTTCAACCTCAAATGGTCCCACCCTCAAGAAAATCAACTGAATGAGTAAGACAGAAAAGGGATAATTGTACAGGTAATCCTCAGTTTACAACCATTCATTATAACAACTGTTCGAAGTTACAATGGCACTGAGAAAAGACTGGAAGTTTTTAAGGAGAGATTGGATAACCATTTGTCTGAAATGGTATAGAGTTTCCTGCCTAAACAGGGGGTTGGACTAGAAGACCTCCAAGGTCCCTTCCAACTCTTATTCTATTTCTATTCTTATTCTATTCTACCAGTTCTTGCACTTATAACCATTGCAACATTCCAACAGTCACATGATCAAAATTTGAGTGCCTAGCAACCAGCATGTATTTATGATGGTTGCAGTATCCCAGGTGCATGTGATTACCCTTTGCAATCTTCCCAGCTGGCTTCCAACAAAATCAATGGGAAAAGTCAAACTCATTTAACAACTGCAGGAATCTGCTTACTAACTGTGGCAAAAAAGTTGTAAAATCAGGCACAACTCACTCAACAACTGCCCTTCTTAACAATCGAAATTCTGGTCCTATTTGTAGTTGCTAAGTCAAGGACTATAGAAAAGTTGTGACATAGGGCTATATTGTTGTTGTTTTTGTTAGTTGTTGGTTGCAAAGTTGTGTCTGACCCATCGCAACACCATGGACAACATTCCTCCAGGCCTTCCTGTCCTCTACCAGTTTGCATACTGATGAGAAAACAAAGAACTGAAGAATTCAAAAATTCTGATGCTATCTGGCACCAGTGGTTTCTACTGTCAGCATCCACACTGCTGTGTTAATGGCTGCAGAGGACAGGAAAAAATATCTTGATTTGCAGGACAAGCTATTAGTTGGTCGTAGTAGAACATTCTTTGCATGCAGAACATTCCTCTTAAGAATCTTAAATTCCAATAGTCTGTATATACAACAGCAAAGCTTCATATGATTATTAAGGATTATAAACATCATGGCTGAGAAGTAGCTGACCTTCAGATACTAAATCTGAATACTGCTTGTATTTTTACTAACCTCTGTAATAAGAGTCATTCAGAATTCTGCAGAAGGAAACCTAATTCCTTCTACTCTACCAAATAATGGTCATCAGAAAAAGGCCAGGGGTCTCTATCCAAGCAATTTTGATGCACTTGTTTTTTTTGTAAAGAACACGTGTGGAAAGAACTAACCAATCTTTGTAATTTTTATTTAGTACTGGCTCGAATGGACAGTTTTTTTATGGATGGGACTAGAATTTCATGGGAGAGGTTGTTGCTGTGGGGAATGGGATAGAGAATGTTGTAATTATTATTTTAAATAATATTTAACTATCTTACACTCAGTTCAGGGCTTGCACTACACCTTCCGATTCTTTCTCATCTCAAAATAATTGAAAACCATGCCAGCAATTTCAAGAAATTGTGATTAGAGATGGATAAACAGAAGGGCTACAAAAAAGTGGTTCAGGAGCCTGAGGCAACTTTCTCTAACTGGATGCAATCCAGATGTTTTAAGAGCCTCTAGATTCTTAGCATGGTATCTGAGAATGCTGGGAGTTGCACTTCCAATGTATTTTGAGAGCATCAGGTTGAGTAATGGTGTTTCCTACTTCTCTGAACGATAGTTCCCACATGCACAGAAAATTAGGTGATAAAAATGGTAAATTTGTCATCCAAACACAGCCATTATTTTTGTTTTGTATGGCGCTAAAGAAAACCTGACTCAAACTGAGCTCTTTTTTCACTTAGTTTTTTTTAAATATGGAAATTTATCACTCCAAAGCTTCTTATCTAAAGCAAGGGCCTCCAAACTTGGCAACTTTAAGACCTATAGACTTCTGGGAGTTGAAGTCCACAAGTTTTAAAGTTTCCAGTTTTGGAGAGCCCTGTTCTAAAGCAACTTAGCATGGTAGACTGGTTAAAATGCTAAACTGAAAGCATGGAAACCTACTCCACCATGATCACTCCCATCTATGGTCACTCACTTAGTATCTCAGTCTAACCTACCTCACAAAGTGATTGTTGTGAGGATAAATTGAAAGTAGACTCTGAAGGAAGGATGGATAATCCTGTGGGCTTGAAAACTCTCCTCCAAAAAAATGACTGATGCCAATGCTATGTTATTTGAGGCAACGGGGTAGGGCATTCTATTTGCCCAGATTATCTTGCTATGATGTCTCAACCAGCATCATAGGATTTCTATAGCTTCTATAGCCTCTCAGATTTGTTAATTGAGGTTAATGTTGCCATTTATCAGATTTGTATTTGACATAAGTATTTTGTTTCTATTGTACAGTGCCCTAAAAGTAACTGGAGGATGGACAGTATTAAATATTTTAAGTACGTAAAATCAACCTTTGTTCTTATATTGTTTTTTTTTTTTTTTATTGAAAAAGTTTTATTGGTTTTACATTTTTTAACAGGATAGGGTAATGGTTACAAAGAAATTTTGAGAGCATTCACGTCAGAGTCGTCGGACCTTCCGAGACCTCAAAATACACATTAAAAAAGTTAACATAGAAAACATTTTCCATACCACTACAAGATGGAAGCAAGTACGTTTACCTAAATTCTCCCTTCCATGCTGTCAGACATTTACAAAAAGTCCGGATAGAAATATTATACAAAATTGTTCAAGAAAAATCAAGGCAAAGTTATTTTTTTGATCTAAGTCTTTTGGCTATTGTATCTTCTTTCTCTCCTCCCTGGCCCCCCGCGGGCGGGGCCGTGACCCCCTCCGTCCCCCCTGGATCTTCCCCCAGGGCAGAGGAATGTTTTTTAAGAAAGGCTTCCGCCTCAGCAACTGTTTTAATCCTCACTCTTCCTCCTTCCCAGAACACCAGCATCCCTTCAGGTGTCATCCACTTGAACCAAATCCCGTGATCAAACAAGGTTTTAGACAAGAAAGAAAATTTCTTTCTTGAATCTCTAATTTTTCTAGGGATCTGCTTCAAGATAGTGACCGTTTCTCGTTGATAAGTTAAGGGTTTCTCTCTCTGCGCTTTCAGGATTTCCTCTCTGGTTGACCTTCTAACAAATTTCACATGTATCTCTCTAGGCACTTCATTTATCCTGGCATATGCTGAGTTAATTCTGTAGGCTAGGTCAATGTCCCCCCTGATCTCATCCTTAGGTTTTTGTAAATAGTCTGCTAAAATTGTGCTCATAAGATCAGGCAGGCATTCACCAGATTCCTCAAGAACATTCTGAAATCTCAAAAAATATGTCATTCTTTCCATATCTATCCTAGACACATGCCCATTTATTTCCCCCACCTCATTAGAAACATTTTTAATCTCTCCCTTAGCCCCCTCCAGCCCCCCCTCCAATTCCTCGGTCTTCTGTGTATTCTCCAACACTTGCTTCCGGGTATCCAATAGTTCCTTTTTAAAAGTACTATTTTCAGCCCTCTGGGCCTTTATTTCTAATATCAAAGTTTGCATAGAAGTTTCAAGAGAAGCCATCCTTTGTTCCAAATTTACAAGTGCTGCTTCTTGTGCCATGGTTAAAAGTTAGAGTCACTGCCACCAAGATGGCGTTTTCCGGGTGGGGCTGGTGGGGCAGATCAGGAGCTCAGTTCAATTCAGGGCGGTGAAGTTGCAAACAATTCAGAAACCAAAAGAGACACAATTTCCCAAATCAGCAAATAGTAATAACGAAGGTATTCCAGAGAAGAAGTCACAAATCCATCAAAAGAAAAAAAATTTCAAAAATCCAGAGAGAGTCCTGCTTTCAAAGAGACGCTGGAAATTTTCCTTAGTTGAAATAGTTAGGCAGGGACAAAGAGAAGCCACTTCCACCGCCCATCTCAGCCAGAGGGAGAGAGTAGCAAAAAAAAAGAATTTTTTAAGCTCAGCCAGACCTAGAAACAATGTTGCAGAAAGTCACAATCCACTTTCCCTTGTTAAAGACCGTCCGGAGTGAAAGTTTCCGCTTTCTCTTTGCAGAGAAGCCATCTTAGCGTGCCGCTTAAATCCGAGGGGTTTTTTTTTAAAATTAAACACCCCCCTCCCAGTCCGTTCAGCCTGGCTGGCAGCAAGGAAAAAAAGGTGTTCTTTTAAACTCACTCTCTCTCGCAGCTGAGGCCTCGGCGATCCGCCCGATCTCTCCGTTCAGCCCTCTCCATTAAAGCGAATGGCACCGACAACCGTTGGAGAAGGAAAAAACCCCCGCTAGCATGTTCCTCTCCTCCTAGGTCGCAGAGAGGAGCGCCCTCCCCACCGCCGTGACGAGGGCCGCTCCCTCTGAGCCGACCCTACGGGAAACCTCCGGTAACCGGAGAGTTTCGCCCCCCTGGGGGGGCAGAAAAGGCAACAAAGCGGCGAGCGAGCCCTAGGCTCGCCCGTCTCCGCTGGAGCCGCTGGAGCCGGATACCGGAAGTCTGTTCTTATATTGTTGATCTCCTATTTTGCAGCAGCTTTATTTTGCTCCCATTATTTCTGCCATCAATTCATATAATTTATATTTCATGACACTTGTGTATATCTGCATAATCAGATATGCATACAGGCTGGACCCTGCATTATTGGTATCAATCTGGCATTGCAAAGTATAGTTTCCTGGGAGTTCAGCTCATTTCCTGATGAATTCATGGATGTGTCTGTATAATTTTCTTGACAATATGGAAATAGCTTGCCATTTCCTCCTTCAGGGATTTATGTTGAATCAACACTTCCACCCCTGGAGCTCTTGCCTTTTTTCTGACCTGTGCTTCAAGATGGGATCAAAAATGTGAGGAGTACAGGCATTATAGATGTGTTTTTTAAACTTGGCAATGTTAACATGTTGTTGGCTAGGAAACACTGGGAGTTGACTTCCACACATCTTAAAACTGCTGAGGTCGAGAAACACTACATTAGAGCATTAGCCTTAGTTGGGAGACAGCTAAACCATGGCTATAGCTGGGTTCACATAATACATTTAACCTAAGTATTAACCCATTTTTCTGAGCTTGAACAATGCACTCTACATTATGTAAGCAAATTATCTCAGTTCAATCAATCAAGTAAGCCTACCCAAAACAAATAAAGATAAAACAAGTTTAACATACAGTTTATCTCCAAAAATAAGACAGGATCTTATTTTCTTTTGACCCCCCGAAATAAGCACTAGGCCTTATTTTTGGGGAGGTCTTATTAGTGTTGAAAGGAGACAGTGAGCGTTGTCACCTCATGGCTGCTGCTGTGTACAAAATTTTGGGGGAGGGCTTACATATTTTTGGGAGTATAAGATGCACCTTTTCCCCCCTAATAGTCCAATAAATAAAAGAGGATCAAAATTTCGGTGTGTCTTATACACTGAATATAGCCCCACCTACCCACCAGCCCCAACCCTTTGGCTCTGCCACCCAGCAATTTACCTCTTTGCAGCAAACAGGGGCTTGCTAGACTTCAATAGGCTATAGCAGGGGTCTGCAAAGTCGGCTCTTTTAAGACTGGTGGACTTCAACTCCCAGAGTTCCCCAGCCAGCATAGCTGGCTGGGGAATTCTGGGAGTTGAAGTCCACCAGTCTTAAAAGAGCCAACTTTGCAGACCCCTGGGCCTGAAACAACTGATGATTGGAAGAAATTGAAAGTGAAACTTGCTGTTTGCTCCACATTGCAAATTGCTGGGAGGCAGAGGCAGATTTTTTTTCTCATGCTAATCAAGCTGTTTGCTGCAAGGAGGTAAGTCAACAACTATAAATGCCTATAGAATGTTCAAATTATTAGACTTATTTTTTAAAGACTGCTTTATTATTATTCTAGACAACTTAACAAAATGAAGCAGCTTTTTAAAATAAATGGTGACCTGAAGAGGCTCAGTGCTGTTGTTTTAAAAAGTGCTATTCTTTTAAATAGCAGAGAATAACTATACTTCCAGAAAGCACATCAATTTTAACAGCATCTGTACAAGTATAGTCTGAAATATAACACTACAAACAGTGTATATTGTCTGTACTGTTTGCTGTTTGTTGCAAGGAGGCAAATTGCTGGGAGGCAGAGGCAGATATTTTTCCCTTGTTTTGTTCCCCAAAAGCTAAGTGCGTCTTATACTTTGGAGCATCTTATACTCCAAAAAATACAGTATTTTCGGGGGAGGGCTTATTTTAGCACACTAAGCCCAATTGGGCTTATTATCCATGTCCAGGAAACAGGGTATTTGAATGAAGCTGCTATGATGCAATTGATTTGCTGCATAACTGAAGATACGTTGTGTTTTGGCAAGGATGGCAATTGACACAAAAAAATAGATCAGAAGCTTTTATGCTTTTTTTTACTATTTACAGAGAAGCTATGTACAACAAGTATTTATAACATAGCCCCTGTTCACCTAGTATCAGGTTTCTTCCTAAGTCTCCCACCCAGAGACTCTCTCTCTCTCTCTCTCTCTCTCCCTCTCTCTAGTTCTCCGGCTAACAGCCTTGGTTTCCTCCCATTTTCATTCCAACTGCCTCCCCAATTTGAGGGCTTAATAAGGGGGGGAGGAGAGAACGTAGCTGGAATTCTACTGTCCAATGCGCAGAACAACTTGACCTCATGAAAATGCTCAGCTGAATGCTTGTTCCTCCACGGAGGGAAAACTTCTCTCAGGATCTTCTGCCCAGTCCTTTCCCAGAGACCAGGACTTGCCACCAACAACCAATCCTTCCCCTTTTGGGTAGTGGATGAAGCTACTGCCTACACTCAATTGGGTTCCTCCTTCTCATCTTGGCTGGAGTTTCTATCCCTCTCTGTTTTCATTTCCCTTTTTTCAGGAAAGCCACTCTTCTCCAACCAGGAACCAACAACTTCTGTGCACACTTAATTTCTCTTTCCAACTTGTCTCTTCAGCCACTAATGCAGTGACTTTTTCTTGCCTTCTCTCTCCAATTTTTATTCAGGCTAGCATTATATCCACCATTCTCTCTTCCTGCCCCCAAGCGGTAACTGAGAAGGTAAGTGCCTCTCCCAGACTTCTGGTCCTCAACATTTATATACCAGGCCAATCAATGGGATTCCAGCCTCAAATCTCATCAGCCCTTGTGATTACCCACCTTCAAGATCAAAACTGGTCACTTCACTCCTTTTACTCATTCTATATCCTAGCACTAGAACAGCAGTCTTGCCAACACCTACTTGAATGTATTATATGAATGCAGCAAATAAATTACAAATTAGACATTTAGTCTAGTGTGTAATGCAAAATATATTGATTTGCCTTAGTATGTGTGAGAACCCAGCTAACTGAGTTTGAGTTAATTGGGGGAAGTATATGGACAAACACAACTAGATAGTAAAGCAAATGCATAACCTACTTACAAATATGCCTGCATAAGTTGTCAGAATCACTTGGACAAATTCACACTATATATTGTCATAATATGTGTGCTTGTTTGCTTGCTTGCAGCTTAGTGCAGTGTGCACCCAGGCACTGTGGTTAGTAAATCATTGTTTATGGCTTGACTTGTAAAGCTAATCAATTATGGTTTATTCAGTAAATCATGGCTATCCAGACTTTATTTGAACACATTTACTACAGGGCAGGAGCAGCAATATTCCTCAACATGCCTCTTTCTCCAAGAATTTAGAAATAGTAAAGACTCCCACAAGTGGACTCCCTCAAAGCTTAGTAAATTACATGAACACATCTGTATCGTTTTCATTTATGTTTTTGCCCACCAGCAGTGTCAAAATCACATTTCAAAAAGCCCAAATCTTACCAGTCTAACCTACAACCCTGGGTCTTCCTGTTGGTCTCAGCCATGTACAGAGAGTGTCCTGCTATAATTTTGTCCTCCAACGTCACAGATTAAAACGACAAAGATATTTATTTATCCCATTTCTGCTGACGCCCATCTTAGTCAACGATTCTGAGTGGTTTACAATTCAAACAATATGTATCAAAAATATTAAAAACTTTTTTAAAACAGAAAAAAGTGAAACCAATAAAAACACTAAAAAAACCTCCCAACTTACACAAGAGTAAGATACTTGCCCAGTTGGCAATATAGCCAGTAAACGAGGCCCTTGGCACATTCATCGCCCCAGACTTGGAACACAAGGACAAATTTTAGGGAAAGCTTTAGGGAAAGCTTTAGGAAAGGCTAAAGGGACTGGGACTGTTCTGATCTCCCACTGCAATTTGCACAAACTGTCCCAATCTGAGGAAAGTCCCTTTCAGCAACAGCTGCTTCCAACTGCCAGGGAACTCTAAGCTTAACACGAGGGCGTATTAAAAAAAACCCTTTCCCTCCAGACCAAGAGGTGGCGCACTCCCAACCACCAGGTTTTGTTCTGGGGTCCCCCCCCGCCCCCGCCCGCGAGTGGTTTGCCATTGTCTCCTTCCCGGGGCTGAGAGCGAGTGACTGGCCGCCTGGCTTCATGCCGAAGGCAAAGGCTATATAAGAACTTACGGATCTCTAGCCCGGTGCCTGAACCCCTAGTACGCCAGGCTGACTCAACGGACACGCCCTCCACAATTGCCAGCTGCTCTTCTCCCTCCCTCCTCCCTCCCTCCTCAGCTTTCAACGCTCCCAGCGTTGCCTTCCCATTGTTCCTTGCGCGGGGAGCAGCCGCTGTTCCTTCAGAGCTCCGGCTGTGGGCGGGAACGGAAAGTTTAGTCGGGAGCTTGCGAGGGAAGAGAGGGGAAAGAGGAGCGCGGGGCGGGAGAGCGCGCGCGCGCGGGCGGGCACGGGCGCGCGCATCCTTAGAACTCTGTCCCACCCATCCGACTCTTCTTTTGCCCCCCTCCCCCGCCTCTTCCCGCTCCGGACAGGGAGACGTGCTGCGCGCGCTTGGCCGGTCTGAGGGGGGGGGGGGGAGGTAAAAGGCGGAGGGCGGCGATGGATCCTGACCGAGAAAGAGTCTCCCAGGGACGGCGGCGTTGGTGGCTCCTTCGGCGGCTGTGAAGGGGGCGGCGGCGGCGGCGGCGGAGGGGAAGGGGATGCTGTCCCGGAAGAAAACGCGCGCCGACGTCTCCAAACCGGGCGAGGTGCAGGGCAAGTACGTGATCAAGGAGACCAGCCCGTTGCTCCGCAGTGAGTTTTGAGACCTGGTCGGGGAAAAGGGGAGAGACGAGGGAGGGAGGGAAAAGAAAGGAGGGAGACAAAAAAAAAAAACCCCAGCCCCTGAGGGGAAGAATGGGCCGAGGGGGAGGGGACGGTGTGGGGAGGGGGGTGTCTCAAATCGCCGGGATGCTTCTTCCAAGGTGAGGGGTTGACTTTTTACACAATGGTGGCGGAAGAGACCCAACGTTTAAGTTACTTTTACATCCCGAGTTCTTCTTGCAAGCTTTACTTAAGCCAGTCTACATTTCTTAAATAGGGAGGGCAGCTTCAAAAAGCATTTTTTGCTCCCGCAAATGAAAGCAAAAAAAAAAAAGATTAAAAGACTTGAGATCTTTTGGGAAAGCTTTAGATAACGTTAGATCAGTAGAGGGTGCTGGTTCTCACTCCTCTAATTATAACAACAAATACAAACTACTCCTTTTTGACCAGAATAGAATGGAAATAGAATAGAATAAGAATTAGAATAGGAATAGGAATAGAAACAGAACAGAACAAAACAACAGAACACTTTATTGGCCAAGTGTGGTTGGACACACAAGTTATTTGTCTTTGGTCATATGCTCTTCAGTGTACATATAAAAAGACAAGATACATTAGTCAAGAATCGTAAGGTACAGCACTTAATGATACAAATAAGCAATCAGGAAACAATATCAATATAAATATTAAGATGCTCTTTTTAAAAAATGACTCCTTGGAGGGGGAACCCAAAGTCAAGTATTTTGTGAACTTAGTCCTGGTATTGCTGGCAAATACCAGGGCTTAAATATGCTCAGTAAGACACTTTTTTTTCTTTATTCTGAGTAGATGTCTAATGAGCCAGTGTTTCATATGTTTTGGGGCCCTAGGGGGAAATAAAATATAACTGCCAAGCCTGTAGTCTGTCCACCCCTGTCAGAACTTCAAAGGCACAGATAGGAAACTAATTGGTCTTAAATCACCTGTAGTGGTTGGTGTCTGTGTTCATATCTTCAAGGAGTGAAATTGCTCTTGTTCAAAGGCCCAGTGTAGGCCATGTGACCTTAGCTTGTCACCTTATTATAATCTTTAAAGGATTATGCATGGTTAACCTAAAGCTTTCTGGTTTGGAGAGAAAACAGCTGTGACTGTGATCTCATTTCATGTGCTGGGGGAGAACAATTTCCTTTTGAATAAATTGGGGGAGAGATGCTGGTGATGATTATAGGCTATACCTTCCTTATCTTCTTAATCATACCTAAGTCTCACAGGTGTTCTCATATTTATGGTCTGTATCATCTGGGAAGCTGAGCAGAACATAGCTTGAACTGATTTAAAATAAGGGTGTTTTTTTTTTACAATGCATAATTAAATTGCAGAAGCCTGCTTTAGTTGATAAAATAAAGTTTCAAAAGTGCAGTTTGAATTAAATTTTCTTGCCCAGAGATGATACAATTCTAATATTAACACAAAACAAGGATGGCTTTTATCTCTTCCATAAATTTTCAATTGCTTTGCAGTAAATATAAAAGGAATAAAGACCTGCCAGACTTTGGGTTTTATTTATCAAGGTTAACCATTAAATACAAACTATTTAATAAACTGAAGTTCTTCGATCAAAAGAAGCTAGGTAGGAACCAGTATTTTTTCTTGATTTTCTGAGTCCTGAATGACCTGAAAGGTAGTTTGAAGTTATAATCTGAATTAGCCAAAGTTTTTTATTTAAAAGAAAATCCTATTAATTGGAAATGTTTTTACAATTTTCAGAAAGCCTACATGATACTGGCAGTGGTAGGGATAATTAACAATTATTTTATAATTATAAATAATTAACCATATTCCAATAGCTTGCTTAGATCCCTTTCTTTTATTTTAGAAAGTTAAGCTCCATCTTGGCTCAAACTTTTACGGGAAGTTGTAAAGGTTGAGTTTGGTATAAAAGTCAAGAAGTCGGTCTGATCAGAGTTTAAAGAATATGTAACAAGAGATACACTACCAGAATTTTACATTAATTACTACTCAATGCTGCCCTTAGCCTTGTGGGATAAGATTGGTTGATATAACTTGGAAAGTGGCTGTTTTCCTGTTGACAAATGAGAAGGAGAGGCAAAATGAGTCACATTTAATATTAATAAAGCTAGAATAGGTTTAGATTAGGTAATAATAATAATAATAATAATTATTATTATTATTATTATTATTATTTTAATTTATAACCCGCTCTCTCTCCCCGAAGGGACTCGAGGCGGTGCACAGGGAATTTAAAAAATACATATAAAAACCACAAACATAATACAATATTAAAATAAATTAAACTAAATCCCTGCGCTAAAATCCCATATTAAAATTTAAAACTAAACCCCTAAAAACCCTAAAGCAGTTTAATTACCCCAGGCCGGCCAAGCAGAAAAAGTGTGTTTTTAATTTTTGACGGAAGGAGCGGAGGTCTGTAGTTGTTCTAATTTCTAATTTCTACTGTATAACAATCTGTGAGTGTAGGCTGTATGTATTTATAAAGTCCCATTTTTGCAGTTCTCAGACTTCCTTCTGACCATCATTATCTGAAACTGATAGTATAATTTCCTACCATTTTGAGGGAACAAATTGAAGATTGTAGGGTATGCATTAAAATGGCATAGTATGGGTAAAAATGAAACTCACCACTACTGTCATTTGTTTTGCAGCCCTTAGTTGGTCCTCACAAATACTAATTGTGGTTTTAAAAAGGGTTATTCACTTTTAATTTAGATGAAGTTTATCAGTACATGCTAAAATAATTTGACTTATTTTGCCTTAGAGAAGAAAAAAAGAAAGGTTTTCTTACTGCTTTCCAAAAGAACTCTCTGAGGTTCTTTTATTAAACTATTTATTCTGTTGCTGTGGTGCTTAGTCCTGATTTTTTTTAAAAAGGGAAATTAGATTTTGGTTTGAGTTCACATGTAGGAAAAGGTCTTCTCTGCACTGTTTCATATCAGGTTACAGAAGTGTGAAGAATCTAAATAAAACTTGTTTGCTCAAAACTTAGTTGAGCAAACCTAACACTAGATAGATTCAGTTATTGCGATAGAGGGGAAATTAGAGAGGGTTCATCTAAGAGAGTCACTGCCAGGAGTGAAGAATCTGCTAGATTACAAATGTTGTTGAACTTTTGTCTTCCAATAGCTTTAGCTTCTAGGCTATACAGTAGTATCCAGAAGGCTGCAGACTCCTTTCTCCTGAAGCTTGAAAAGTTGTTAACTTGTTAACTTTTCTATGCATTTTCTATGACAAATTCTCATAACTGGAGATTTGGGGAACTATACTCCCAACATAAGGGCACTATGTTAAGCAAGTTCATCCTATTAAGTAAGAAACCTATATCAGCAATAGTCATAATACAGTAGTAATGCATTTATATTAAACACAAAATAGTCTTTATTGTTTGATGGCTTCCCACACACCCACACACAAACCTCATTGTTTCAAAATACCCTAGCTCATGATACATTATTATGATATATTTGAATTATAGTAAATAAATAAATGTAGTAGAAATGTCAATAATGCAGTGTTTTCTGCAGCTTATAATTCCTTAATTTCAGACGTAGACATAGATGATTATCATTTGTTTTACATATTGTTATAAGCCAGCATTTGGCTAGTTTGAGGGATTTTTTTACCTGTCTTGTAGAAGTACCTATAATTACTTACTGATGACATGCAAAGCAAGTCATTATCTATTGCAATATAACAACCATGTTATATTGAACAGTGTATGTACATACATCAGGAAAACTCTACAATCTAGCTATCTAATGGATCATAATTCCAGAAATATCAAAAATACAAGTTTTATTTTAGAACATCCTACAAACGTTCTGAACATAATTTGGCATTCATGTTTATGAGAGATTCATAAAGTGGCAGTGGGATACTTTTGACCTAGCCATGGTATTTATTCATGAAGAAGTGAAATTAACTAAGATGTTTAAAAAATATATAGAATTTCCTTACTTTAAAGAAAATAATATTAAAATTTTGCTAAAAACTTTGATTCCAGCATTACAAGCTTGAAACAAAGTTTAAATACCTTGAGATTTCTTCCTAGAATGTTGTTGGAATTGTGTAGTTTGGGTTCATGTTCGTATAAAGGACCTCGGGGCTTCCTTTTTGTTTTACAGGATTTAACATTTAATGTATCCACTCTTCATTAACATTTGTAAATTTCCTAATTTCTATGAATTTATGGTTGCTATAACTTTCTGCTACAGATCTGATGCCTTCATTCATCCGTCATGGTCCAACCATTCCAAGGCGAACAGATATCTGTCTTCCAGATCCAGTGCCTTCTGCCTATTCGGCAGGCGGGGACGGCGCCATTTCCAGACATCAGAGCTTTCTAAGGACTCCAGTGCAGAGGCCTCCTCATGAAATAGTACGGCGGGAAAGCAACAGGCTATCTGCCCCTTCCTACCTTGTCAGGAGTTTAGCTGAGGTCCCTCGGGAATATGGCTCATCTTCACAGTCCTTTTTAACAGAGGCCAACTCAGTTACTGAAAATGGAGATGCTGGATCCCGTTACTATTTTGGTCACTTTTATAATGATCAAAGACGACATCAATTGGGGGATCATGTTCAGGAAGAATATAGATACTATGAACATAATACTGACCTCATCCAAAGGATGTCACAAAATCAGGGAAGGCACAGTTCAGGCAAGTATCATTGGTTTTTTTTACACATAATTCTATTTTTCTTTTTGGGCTGTATGTAAAAACATCTTAACAGTATATTTTATGTGTTTACCAGTAGAATTGAGTTGATATGATTGAACATACCAACATCTGAAGCTGCCTGGCATTGGGTCACATAAGAACTGTGATCATGTTTAATCACCCCTCGTATTTTTATTAACATTACCTTGATCCATTGACTTACATGTCAAATTATTGTGGAAACAGCAAAAACTTGGGTGACAGTTGTGGACAACAGTACCCGATTAGTGTTTAAGAGGATCTGAATTGAAAGACTTTGGCATTTCCCCCACTAATATGGATAAAGAGTTAATCTCAAAGAGCTGGCATAATTAGCATCATTTAATGAGCCCATGGACACTTTTCAAAGTAAAGGTTTCTCCTTTCTAGACATATCTGACTCTAGGGGGCAGTGCTCATCTCCTTTTCTTAGCTGAGTGAGCCAGCATTGTCTGGAAACACTTCCATGGTCATGTGGCCAGCATGACTATATGCCAAAGCGCACAGAACACTGTTACCTTCCCGCCATGGTGGTACCTATTTATCTACAACGCGCCATTGGTCGCGTTGGTGGATGATCTCTGGAGGGCTCGGGATAGGGGTTGTTCCTCTATCCTGGTCCTGTTAGATCTCTCAGCGGCTTTTGATACCATCGACCATGGTATCATGCTGCGCCGGCTGGAGGGGCTGGGGGTGGGGGGCACCGTGTTACAGTGCTTCTCCTATCTCTCCAACCGGTTGCAATTTGTGTTGGCAGGAGGGCAGAGGTCGACGTCGAGGTGCCTCACTTGTGGGGTACCACAGGGGTCGGTCCTCTCGCCTCTCCTGTTCAACATTTATATGAAGCTGCTGGGTGAGATCATCCGTGGTTTTGGATGGAGTTCCATCAGTACGCTGACGACACTCAGCTGTACATCTCTACCCCGGACCACCCCAACGATGCCGTGGAAGTGATGTCCCGGTGTCTGGAGGCCATGCGAATCTGGATGGGGAGAAACACGCTCTGACTCAACCCCTCCAAGACCGAGTGACTGTGGCTTCCGGCGTCACGATATAGCCAGTTGGTGCCATCTCTGGCTATTGGGGACGAGTTATTGGCCCCTACAGAGAGGGCTCGCAACTTGGGCGTCGTCCTGGACTTGCGGCTGTCTTTAGAAGATCATATGACAGCCGTGGCCAGGGGGGCTTTTTATCAGGTTCGCCTGATATGCCAGTTGCACCCCTTTCTGAATCGTGACGCTCTACGCACAGTCACTCAAGCCCTCGACACCTCCTGTCTGGACTATTGCAACGCTCTCTACATGGGGCTTCCCTTGAGGTGCATCTGGAGGCTCCAGTTAGTTCAGAATGCGGCCGCGTGGGGGATTCTGGGAGCTTCCAGATGCTCCCACGTGACACCTCTCCTGTGCGAGCTGCACTGGCTGCCTGTGGCTTTTCGGGTGCGCTTCAAGGTACTAGTAACCACCTTTAAAGCACTCCATGGCAAGGGACCTGGTTATCTTCAAGACCGCCTCCTGCTACCAAATACCTCCCACCGACCAGTTCGCTCCCACAGAGAGGGCCTCCTCAGGGTGCCGTCGGCTAAACAATGTCGGCTGGTGACCCCCAGGGGGAGAGCCTTCTCTGTGGCAGCCCCTGCCCTCTGAAATGACCTACCCCCTGACCTACGGACGATCACTGACCTACGCCTTTTCCGTCGGGCCTTGAAGACCTATCTATTTCGTGCAGCTGGCTGGCGTAGTTTTTAATTTGTTTTAGCAGGGGTTTTAATAGGGGTTTTATGACAGGCCAATTATTTAATGTATTTTATGTTTTATATTGTCGATTTTACCTGCCTGTACACCGCCCTGAGTCCCAGTAGGGAGAAGGTGCGGTATATAAATTTAATAAATACAAATACAAATACTCACAGTTGCATGAATTCGAATTGCTAGGTGCGCAGGAGCTGAAACAAATAACAGGAACTCACCCCATTGCACAACACTCAGGTCTCAAACCCGGGCTATCAACTTTCCAGCTTACAAGCTCAATGTCTTTAACTGCTGAGCCATCATAATCCCTTTTAAGAGCCATATAGAATCTCAGTGTACTGTTTCATCTCCTTATTGAAAATATTGACCCAATATATTGAACTAATAAAATGAAAAATTTTAATTTGGGGAAAATAACTGATATATTTTAATTTAATATTTTGCTGATAGCATTTTAAAGTATAAATTGCATACAATGTTTTGTAAGTATTTGCTCTGATTGGAAGTTTAGTCTAACAGGTAGCACCTGCATTGGTATTAATTACTTCAATCAATAAAAATTTTCATTAATTTTTCTATCTGTCTGTAAAACATTGTTCTAGTAATCTGTATTATTCAGGTGCACTTTTGCAAATTTGAGATGGGTGGCAATGTACTTTCTGGAGAGCACTACATAGTATTCTCTTCTCATACATGTGATTCTTGTTCAGTATTTTTATTATGGACTCATGAACCTGACATCATATAATGCAAGAATGACTTGCAGATACATTGCTATCAACTTAGAGTTGAACGGTACTTTTTGGAATATTATATCCTTTGATCTTGGAAAAGTAACATTGGTATTAGATTTTCTTTATTTATATTTTATCTACTGATCATGGATTGATGGAGGTCAAACATTTTGACAATTCTTATAGTCATTTCCGGACTCAAATGTATTGACAACCTATTTTCTGTAATTTAAGAAATTTCAATTGGAACATGATTCATATCCATAGACATGACATGAAAAATGGGATGTATGTGCATTTTTAATGGGAGAGGGACTCTTAAACTCATGCTTATCTCATTGATTGGAACATCTAACCTACCCCTTTAAGATTATTTCTTATTGTAGGACTGCACATACTTTTTTCCAACAAAGAGAGCAAATGTTGTGGTCATGTCGAGGTGCTGTCCCGGTGTCTGGAGGCCGTACGGATCTGGATGGGTAGTAACAAACTCAAGCTCAACCCGTCCAAGACCGAGTGGCTGTGGTTTCCGGCACCCCGGTTCAGCCAGATAAGTCCAACACTGGCCATTGGGGGCGAACAACTGGCCCCCGTGGAGAGGGCGCGCAACTTGGGCGTCCTCCTGGATTCCCGGCTGTCCATGGAGGACCATGTGGCGGCCGTGGCCAGGAGGGCGTTCTATCAGGTACGCCAGATATGCCAGTTGCGCCCCTTACTGGACCGGGGAGCCCTTCGCACAGTCACTCAAGCGCTTGTGACGTCCCGGCTGGATTACTGTAACGCTCTCTACATGGGGCTCCCCTTGAGGTGCACTCGAAACCTACAGTTAGTACAGAATGCGGCCGCGCGGGTGATTATGGGTGCCTCAAGGCAAGCCCACATAACACCTCTCCTGTGCGAGCTGCACTGGCTGCCTGTGGCCTTTTGAGTGCGCTTCAAGGTATTGACGACCATCTTTAAATCGCTCCATGGCTCGGGGCCTAGCTATATACGAGACCGCCTCCTGCCTCATATATCCATTCGTCCGATCCGCTCCCACAGAGAGGGTCTTCTTCGGGTGCCGTCGGCGGGGCAATGCCGGTTGGCGACACCCAGGGGAAGGGCCTTCTCTGTGGCGGGCCCGGCCCTCTGGAACGACCTACCCCCCGACCTTCGTACTATCTCGGACCTCCGCCTCTTCCGCCAACGTCTTAAGATGTATTTATTTCAACAAGCCGGCCTAGGATAGCCCCCCGTTTCTGACTTTTTAAAGAAAAATTTATAAGTTGGTAAGGGTTTTAATATTGGGTTTTAGCACGGGTTTATTAATTTAATACATTTTAATTGATATTTATTGTATTTTGTGTTTTTAAATAATGCCTGTGCGCCGCCCTGGGTCCTAACAAGGAGAAGGCCGGGGTATAAATTTAATAAAATAAAATAAAAATAAAATGTGTTTAGGTGATCACAGCTAAGAGCATAGTACCGTATGTTGTGTGTGGTTTATTTAATCAGAATCTGTATATTAATAGGATGAAGCTCTGATCACTTTATAGGTCTCTTTTCATAATCATAGATCTGAAAAGGGATTTTCAACCTTTCCCCATTGTGAGGCCTATTCTACTGGATGACTTGTTTTACCAGACCAAAAGAGGCCAAAAGTCAAGTTATGCTTCTGGATGGGCTACAGAAGGCCGTGGTGCTACCAACAGGAAAAAATGGGAGTTTCCTCTTGATGCTTTTTATGTTTTAGAGAGGTTTTAAAGATGAGAATGAAGACTTTGGGGAAAGTAATTCCACTCTCACCTTTAAGTGTCCAAACATTAAAAGAAAAACCTGCCATCACTTAAAAGTATATCATTTATTCTCTGCATCAAATGGGTATATTTCAGTAGTCTGGTTTTACCTCTCAGAGCCCTTTTATTTCCATTATGATCTGAATCTTGGAGAAGAAATAATTGAAAATGTGTTTCTGAAAAAGGGTCATTTTGTTGCCAAAAACAAAAGGTTTTATTGGAAATGCGAACTTGAGGTTCTGGCAGATTGCATAAAAGCAACTTGTTACCTACCCTAACTTAGCAAGATTTATTTGTGCTTGTATATTGAAAGGTCAACTTTTATCAAAACAAATATTAAGCACAGAGTTGGTTTTAGTGCCAAGGAGGCAGTTTAACGATTTAGGAACTGCTATTAAAATGGTGTACTGAAAAGTAAGGAATACCAAACCTTGAATCTGAGGAAAGATAGTAAAAAATATTTGTCTCAGAAATATATTTTTTTCCTTTAAAACATGTCATCAGATTTTTTAATGTGGTTTGTGCTTATAGGATGCAATAAATGTTGAACTGCCCCTGGGAAGCCCATAAAGAGTCTAAAGTACAACACATATTACATTGTAGTCAACTGGATATATTGACTTGTTACTATGTACTCATCATATCTTATTGCAGATTGTCTGGAGCAGTTTGAAGAGAGAAAGGGATGAGATTGTCAATTCCCTTCCCCCTTTTTGCAAAAGATAGTTTTATTTGAAGAATTTCTGAGCCTCAACAAGACGAATTGTTTGCAGTTTTCCGTTTTATTATTTATTTATTTATTCAAATTTATACCCCGCCCTTCTCCTTGTTAGGACCCAGGGCGTTAGGACCCCTTATGTTATATATAATCTCTTCTGTCATCTTCCTGTAAGAGAACCAAGACATTCCTGTTCACTCCAGAGGAAAGGCTGGAGATCTGATGGAAAGAGATGGCTCCTTTCTCAGTTCCTCCCTCCCTCCAGAGAATATGTGCAATATTGACTATCTTTATCAGCCATATATTTTTTTCTTCACTTTATTTTGCTTTCTTTTCCATTTTTCCCTGAGCAAAACCCAGAGCTAGGAAACTCACGGGTAGCAACGCATCAGAGCCCTTTTCTAATAGCAGAGGATGAACAAAACGTTCATCTATCAATTGGGCAACTGTGCACAGTCTCACTTCAAGCAAAGCTGCTATTCCCAAGCCATCAGCCATGAGTCCCATTGTTGCCCAATCTCCTCACCATCCTTTGCAAGAGTATACTATTCTCATCTGCAGGGCCCCCTCCTCAGCTCCCTCTCCTTGCTCCTGTTGTAGAAGGCAAGAAGCAAGCCACTTAGATATCACTGTGATGTTTCCCTTCAAACCTATTCAGATAAGAGAGAGTGTGAACAATTGAGGAAGGAACCCACAGGCAGCCTTTGAATCTCAGATTGACTAAAAAGTAGATTACCATGATTGCTTGGGAGATCTGTAAATTGCTTGGCCTGGGAGATCCAGAGCCTCATCTCCTTTCCAAATCTCTGAGGACTTTGCTGACAATAGAAGGCATGCCCATGTTTAGCAATCCCACCACCTCTTTTTCTACAGATCATAGTCCCTGGAGCATAGTGCAAGCCCTAGACAATGAAAAGTGTTTATTCCTTTCTCCTAAACTGTATTTTTCCTCACCCTGTTCTAGACCTGCTCAAATACTGCAGCACATCTTTTTGTGGCAACCCTATACAATAATACAATAGCAGAGTTGGAAGGGACCTTGTAGGTCTTCTAGTCCAACCTCCTGCGTGGGCAGGAACCTTATACCATTTCAGACAAATGGCCATCTAACATCTTTTTAAAGGCTTCCAGGGTTGGGGCATTCACAACTTCTGGAGGCAAGCTGTTCCAGAGGTTAATTGTTCTAACTGTCAGGAAATTTCTCCTTAGTTCTAAGTTGCTTCTCTCCTTGATTAGTTTCCACCCATTGCTTCTTGTCCTACCCCCAGGTGCCTTGGAGAATAGTTTGGCTCCCTCTTCTTTGTGGCACCCTCTGAGATATCGGAACACTGCTATCATGTCTCCCCTGGTCCTTCTCTTCATCAAACTAGACATACCCAGCTCCTGCAGCCGTTCTTCATATGTTTTAGTCTCCAGTTCCCTAATCATCTTGGTTGCTCTTCTCTGCACTCTTTCCAGAGTCTCCACGTCTTTTCTACATCGTGGCGACCAAAACTGTATGCAGTATTCCAAGTGTGGCCTTACCAAGGCACTATACAGTGGCATTAAGGAGCTTGATTTCAGGAGCTTGATTTCAGGAGCTTTATTGAGTAAATATCCAAAGCCCAGAAAAACTGGGAATTTGCAATGCAGAACGCATGAGACAAGAACTTTAGCTATAAGAAATGCCATGGCTATCTCAAGCTTTTGCCAGTTTTTTTTTCTTTTCCTGTAGACTAACCCAACCATCTGGAACAAAGGATATTCAGGTCAGATAGACAAATTAACCAAGTTGGCCACCTTCATAGCAAATACTAGCCTGGACAGTGCCCAATTCTCAGAGGCTTGGTGCCTAATATAGCTACCAGAAGCAACTATTATTCACAAACTGGAGTAGATTCTAAATCCAAAACATCTGGCCCATTTGGTGCAGTCTAATCAAGACCAAACATAAAAAGAAACCTCTGACCTTAGTTTTGATAGGGGTTTGATATGTCTCATTTTAGAATGTTCTGGCTTCCCTATAGGAAAACAGGACATAAGGGTTTTTTTTCTACATCAAAAACAGAGCATCAAGCCCACTCAGGAATTATTAGCCAAAAAAAAATATGAAACATCTATGGGGAAAAGCATTTAATTACAAGATTTTTATATTGCATCAATCGAAGAACTATAAACCGCTACAGAATCATTTTATATCTTTTTAAAAACATTTCTATGATCTCTCTGAGTTGTTTTAAAGCTGGGAAATTAAGTTACCTCATTCCACAGGAAACAACACCAAAAATACTCCTAGTTCTGGCTTTGAAGCGAGTGCATAGAGAGCTAGGGAGATGGATTTGAAATAAATATTCAGAAACCGTAATATAAACAAGGGTAAAATGGGAAGAGAGATAGTAATAAGAAGACACTCACAATTTCTCTCTGACTCACTGAGATATAAGAGGGAGAGGAGGAGTAGCAAAACTGGACTTTAAGATTTTGTTATTATAGCCTTTCTCAATAAAGTATAGTTTTGGTCTTCCTGTGGAATGTGTTTCCTGACCTGGCCTACGTCAAAGGGCTGACAGTGGGAGAGAAATACCCACTTAGGATACCTATTGCTGTGGTAGAAAAAGGACTACTGTAGCAAGTTCAATGTAGCATTTTGGTTTGTTTGGGAAAATTTGCTTGGTATATATAGCATACTCAGATTGTCAGATCTCAAAATCCAATTATATCCATCACTTTTTATTGGACTCTGATAATTTCCCTCCTTGCTGCTTCATAGAATATACGTTTTAAAGACCATGGGCAACTTTGGTGTCATTGGGGTTTTTATTGTGGGAATTTGGTGGTATGGCTGGCCTGACAGTGGAAGCAAAATGAAAAATTGCTGGGCTGTCTGGTTGCCTTTGTTTAATTCTGAGGTTTGAAAATAGTGACATTAAGACAGAGGAAAGGAAGGCCAAACCACATCTAGTGCTTCTGATTTCTCATGGTTTCCTTCTTAATGGTTTCCTCCTTAAATAAGAGAAAATAAGATGTTTCAGTGACATGGCAGGAAATTACTTTGAATTCTGATCTCAGAGTTTGGAAGGGAAAAAAAGGAAAATTTGCATCTTTGAGAGATTGGAAGTAGATTGTTTCTTTTATCATTGGCTAAGAAGCAGTTAATGCAGGGGTAGTCAACTTTTTTATACCTACCTCCCACTTTTGTATCTCTGTTAGTAGTAAAATTTTCTAACCACCCACCGGTTCCACAGTAATGGTGATTTTATGAAAACCTAATGAAAATGTTTTTAAATAATGCTATGATTTTTTTTAAAAAATCAATTACATTTAAAAAAAAGGATAGTCCTTCAGTATCAGACAAAACCCCTACCGCCCACCATGAAAGCTGGAACGCCCACTTGTGGGCAGTAGGGACCAGATTGACTACCACTGAGTTAATGTATGAGTGGACAGAAACTAAAAATGTGGATTGTCTATTCTGTAGAAATAAGGGGACAGAGTAGACATGTTAAAATGAGAAGAAATGGCAGACTTCATAATATCCTCAGGCGTTTGTTCTGTGGCTTAGATACCCCCAAAATATAATTCCATGTTGAGTAGATAACATTCAGTTGTGTTTTCATATTTTGTAGAGGCAAAAGTTCTGAAAGAGGGTTTTCAAACTAACACACACTTGCTGAGTTATTAAAGTAGTGAGGAGTTTTTACCCAATTACCCTAATCCAGGGGTCTGCAAAGTTGGCTCTTTTAAGACGGGTGGACTTCAACTCCCAGAATCCCAAATTCTGGGAGTTGAAGTCCACCCGTCTTAAAAGAGCCAACTTTGCAGACCCCTGCCCTAGTCCTTATGAAACTCCTCAAATTTAGGAGACATTTTAGTACTCCCAAGAACATACTGCAGTAGATTCTATATATTTCTTAGAGTGTCCTCAAATGGATGGCCTTTAACACCTCAGTCAAAATGCATTTTGGATTATTTCGCTGAACAAGATATTTTCTGGTGAGAAAAAGATAGGAAAAAACAGGACATTTCTTGTAATAGGATAAGTTACAACTGTAAGATGATGCAATTCCCTCACTATAACATTCCTTGAATGAAGTTTTTGCATACCAAAAGTCTTGTCTGGAAATATCTCATTTAAGAGAATGAGATTGTTCTAAGTCAAACCAGATGCTCATGTTTCTGTCTCACAGCCTCTATCTACCAAGAAAGAAAAGAATTTGTGTGAACAGCCACCATGACTCTAAAAAAGTGAAAAATCATACTAAGTGAATTAATGGACCACTACTAACACACATCCCCCAAAAGCATTAACATCAGGCAATGTGTTCAAAGGCAGTACCAATCAGCACAAAGAAACCTCTTAATGCAAAGCATATTCATCCCCACCCTATGAGGTCAAAGAACACAAGGCAGTCCCAGAAGAAAATGGAGAGACAACACCAAAGTTACACTACAGCAACATTAATTAAGAGTGGTTGGGGCTGCCAGAAGAGCAAGAACCAGAACTTTGTAGTAAAAGTAGTAAAAGAAGAGGAGGAGGAGTACCCCATTGTGGAATGATATAGAGTTGCAATATTATTGAGCCCTCTTGGTGCAAATGAGTGGATAAATATTTCCTGGAAGCAGCAATTCATATAATCACAATATTATACATTTTAGCCTCTCAGTGGTGTCATGCAGTGTCTGCAACATGGTTGCCCTGTCCCTTCATGATGACTGTACTGTACTAATGGTTTGGATAATTAAAGCTTTTAAAACATGTAAGATGATCTTCAGCAATTTTGGTTTTGTTTTTTTCATCCCCCTCCCTAAAATTAATCAGTGAAAGGCTTTGATTGAAGTGTTGTCCGTCTTCTCTTTTTCTTCTAAATTAGTCGAAGAAGCTGAAAGGGGTGTCATAATTCCTGCCAGCATTTAAAATAAGTGAAATTCTCCTTAAAATCAAATACTTGGGGAGAAGCTAACAAGGATGCCTGTGGTCTTTATGGCTTGATCACATCCTGTAGAAAGTAAGGGCAATGACCTTGACAGACATATGCGAACATGTTACTTAGGAAAAAGGAGCTGAAGCAATCCTGAGATAATATTTAATCATCAGAAGCATGTCAGGCAGATGCTGATTGAGGGGACTATAAGAAAGTGAAGGAGGAAAAGCAAATCAATCTTGTAAGGTTCTATTATAGGCTAAGTTTCAACTTCTTGTGGAATTGATTTCCTCGTTTGGTCTACCTAAAGGGGCTTGTCATTGATAAGAGTAGTAATTTAATCTGCTCTACAGTAACAATCTCTTTCAGCTATCAATGTTTTCCTCTGGAAAACTTGAGCCAACTAGTCCTCTTGTTTAGGGCAATGGTGCAGAACATCATTTCTGCAGGTAGCTGGTATTATTTTCTTTGACTTCTATTATATCTCCATTCTTTTTCATATAAGAGTGGTAGAAGACAAACAAAAGTTCAAAGTGATGAAATTGTAGATGAGAACTAAGAACCTCCTCTCCCTGTCAAATTAGAAAATTGATGCTGTTTGGAATAGAATGTACTAAATTACAGGAAGTTTAGTTAAGCCAATAAGTAAACTTTCCTTAGATATTGGCTAAGGAAGCTTTGTGTGTTTCATCTTTTCTGAAACTCCATGCCTAAAACCAAAGGAAGCCCTACTTTCATTTTGTCTCTCTTAATTTCTCGGAAAACTTTGGTTCCAAGTTTTCTGACATCTTGGAAAACTAACTCCACAATAAAAACCCTTTTGTTTCCAGACAATCAGTTCTATATGATGTGTGACCTCAAGTATCTTTTTCTTTTTCTTTTCCTTATTGGAAAACATTTGAAATGGAACATTTGAAAACTCCTTTTTAGCTGCTCATTTATCTAGTTTAGAAGATTTTATATTTTTGACCATGTCCTTTACATTGTTATTGAGTCTTCTTATGGGTGAAGGGGAGTTAAGCTTTTCTTCTAAAGGCAAGCTTGTGCTAAAGTAAACTTTGATCTACAATTAATTAGTCATATGATCGGCCCCTGGCTTACATTGGGCTTAGAAAGTATACAAATTTAGGCCTCATTAGTACTTAGATGTGAGACTACTAGGGAAATACTTGGAGTTTATGCTAGACTGGGAAATCAAAAACATCCTGAAAGAAGGCTGTAGCAAATCACGAAGGTATTGTTATAACAATTTGTAGTGTACTGTTACAACATTTGTCAACAAAATCATCAAAAATTGAACTAAAATATACTTTTCATAATTTATTGATGAGTATATGTGAATCTCTAAAAGCAAAAAGATCACAGATACATTCTCCAGTCAGGAACATTTACATGAGTAAACAGGGTGCAAAGGTAAATACATTGTGGAACTGATCATAACCTGCTTTTCTGAGGAAAGAAATTACACAGTTAAATGTTATTTGGTTTATTAATACCCCATTTGGCTTTGTTTTTCCAGGCATTGGAAGGGTTGCTGCAACTTCATTAGGAAATTTAACAAATCACAGTTCAGAAGACTTACCTCTCCCTCCTGGTTGGTCAGTAGATTGGACTCTTAGAGGAAGAAAGTACTACATAGACCACAATACTAACACAACACATTGGAGCCATCCACTTGAGCGAGAAGGGCTGCCTCCAGGATGGGAACGTGTTGAATCGGCTGAATTTGGAGTGTATTATGTTGACCACATCAATAAAAGAGCACAGTATAAACATCCTTGTGCTCCCAGGTAATATACTTGTGATTTTCACTATAGAATGTTTAAATAGATAGAAATAACTATGCTACAAGCTAATAAATTTCTTCATTGCTTGTATGTATTTTCTGTTATTTACATCAACTTATAAAGACTATGTGAATAATACCAACAATTTTAGATTTTTGCATGTTTGATCACAAAATGTGTTAAAGTTGATTGAGCAAAACATTCCTGTTTGGTATAAAGCTTCAGTAAATATCCCATGGATATAAATGGTTTTCTAGCATTTTTTGAAACAATTGAAGCTTAAAACTTCTCCACTCAAAAAATAGAATATTTCCAAACTTTTTAATCTACTGAATATTGACTACCCAACAATTTATTAATAAGAGGTATCTATTATCCAAACCCCCAACTCTCTTGTAGTAGAGAAATTGACATTATATACAATTACCTCTACCTCTGTTCTACACAGTCATTGAACTCTGAAGAATATATTTTAAAATATTTATATCTATTAATTTACTCTGGCAAAGAAAATGAGTAGGCCAAAACTCTTATTTTACAAACAGAAAATACTAAAATGGAAAGAATCATGGTGTGCCAAACCTAGATTAGAAAACTTGAACTGAAATGAATTCAGGGCTCCAGGTCTAGCACTGACTTTAAAAATTGCCTGTGTTGCAAAGTCAGAGAATACCTTTGCTGAACATCCTTCTTGAAATCTAGTCATACTGAAAATTGTATAAATCCCCACAAATTTCTGAGAAGGATCAGAAATTATATATGTTTAATTTTATAATTGGCTCAAAATGAAGTCTTTAAAAAAACAGTGCACTCAAGGCAAAAGGCTCAAATCCTGTGGCAGAAAGTGATTCCTATTACATTAATCCTCCTAGATTTATGTCATTTTAACTTTGATATTATTAATAATTGGAGCTTTAACAAGAGGAAATAATAACTACTATCTAGAGTTGCTGGGAGATGGACTGCGTGTACATTTTAATAAATTATTAGTATTATTAATAGTTCTCCTTCTCATATGTACTTGTGCATCTTACAGAAATTTTGCACATCTGTTGGAATGTAGAAGGCTAAATTCCAGGAAGGAGGGGGTGCATTCCTAGGAATAAGTGGCAGCTCAATCCAGATAGAGAAAAAGATCCAATGTGAGAGAAAGAGGCTGAAGCCAGCCACTCCGTTAATAGTTCTTAAGAGTATATGATAGATGCAGACAGCAGAGTTCTTCAGTTTGGCAAGATTCTCTCTAGAGGTGAGGAACAGTAAAGAACTCAGGTTGGAAGAATCACCATCGTCTTCCTTGGTTTTTGGGCCTGCCATCAATTGTTTTAAATCCGCTTGGTTAGACATATTGCACTACTGTATGTATTTGAATAACTTGTATATAGGCAGATGGGTAAATATGAGTTTATAGAAATTAATAGTAAATTTAAATTATGACTCAATGGTGGCATTTAACCAGTATAGGCTGATATCCCCCTCCCTCCCCGCCCAAGCCAAGAAGAGTCAGATTTCATTAGTACTTGAGTGAGAGATTCACCATCAAACTTGAATGCTCTAAAAACAATTTGGAATGCACCATTGAAAACCACTTTCATATTGTTGCCCTCAACCAATGATGGCCAACCTTCTTGCCATTGCGTGCCAAAAGTGGGGGGGTCCCGCATGCACATACTCACACACATAATTCTATGCACCCACCCTCCCCCCCGCTTTCGGCGTGCAATGGCACAGTGGACCCGTTTCTCGCCCTCCCCATCCCCAGGCTTTCTAGGACCCTGGGGAAGGCGAAACTGCCTCCCTTGTCCCCTCCCTCCCCGGAGGCACTCAGGAGGCTGGAAAGAGCCCATTTTCTGAAGTCCGGTTTGCATGTTGGGCTGTTTTTTGTCCTCTGGAGGCTTCAGACAGCTTCCCTGAAGCCTCTGGAGGGCGAAAAACAGCCCAACACGCAAACCGAAAGTCCATTCTCAAACTTCCAGTTTGTGTGTTGGGTGGTTTTTGCCCTCTGGAGATGGCCAAAAATGGCCAAAAATCATGGCTTAAATCAACTGGCCAGCAGGCACATGTTCACTGGAGCTGACAAGGCAACACCTCACATGTCCTCAGAAATGGTTCCGCATGCCACACGTGCCACAGGTTCTCCAAATGGTTCCGCATGCCACACGTGCCACAGGTTCTCCAAATGGTTCCGCATGCCACACGTGCCACAGGTTCTCCAAATGGTTCCGCATGCCACACGTGCCACAGGTTCTCCAAATGGTTCCGCATGCCACACGTGCCACAGGTTCTCCAAATGGTTCCGCATGCCACACGTGCCACAGGTTCGCCATCACAGCCCTAAACTATGAGTCACTTAGTCACCAGGAGTCAGGATTGATTTGAAAGCGTGGTTCATTTTATATATAAATAAGAGACCACTATCCACAGTCTCTAATCACTTGCTTAAGCCAGAAGATCTGTGATTGGTCTTTGGAAGAGTCTGGATCAGAGTTTAAATGTCTCAGGCGCATCTGTCTAGCCACATCTTGCTCAATTCCATGTTTTCTTGGTCACATATGTTGCTAGATTATGATAAAAATATTTGCTGTTTGGTTTTTGGTGTGTCCCTTTGCAGCGTCCCCCGTTATGACCAACCACCTCCTGTGACATATCAACCACAGCCAGCTGACAGAAGTCAGCCTATCCTTGTACCTGCCAATCCATACCATACTGCAGAGATTCCAGACTGGCTGCAAGTCTATGCTAGGGCTCCTGTGAAGTGAGTATTGCTTAAACCTTTTTTTCCTATGCCTGATGATAAATATATTTTATAACCAATGTCTTATGTTTGAACCTTAAAGATACCAAGTGTAAATTATAAAAAATATTTATTCTCCCTAAATCCACTTTGATGTAGTGGGAAGTGTTGACTGTGCACTTCAGCACAGTGTTATAAATTAAAATGTTTCTGACATACTCAGTGACACTAGCCTTTCCTTTATGTGTTTGATTTATATATTCCTGCATTTTCTCACAGATACGATCACATACTAAAATGGGAACTCTTCCAGTTGGCTGACCTGGATACATATCAGGGAATGCTGAAGTTGCTTTTCATGAAGGAACTGGAGCGGATTGTGAAGTTGTATGAAGCATATCGCCATGCCCTCCTCATGGAACTGGAGAATCGCAAGCAAAGGCAGCAGTGGTATGCGCAGCAGCACAGCAAGAATTTCTAAGCTCCTTTTTTTGCTATGGACGTTGATGAAGGTTATTAGAACTCTTAGGGACTTTTTGCTCTCCTTAAAAAAATCGTGAATGAGTGCTTTGGTTAAAAAGGCAGCTTCTCCCTGGATCTTGCACCTTTTTGTAATTATCCTCTTTGTGCATCATCATGGCTTTTGAATACAAACTGTTTGTTGTATAAAAAGTTAGTTTCTTATTCTGAAAGCCACTGTTGGGGGGAAAAGGCAAAAACAACTTTGTGATTATTTTGTCTTTCATGTTTTTCTAGCAAATGGTTCTACTTTGAAGAAGCAAAATTTCCTTTGTCAAATGGGAAATGTCATTGCACATTTTTCTTGAAAGTAGGCACATTTTTTTAAGAAATCCTAATTCCCATTGCACAGCTGGTGATATCACAGGTGGGCTTGTATCTGGAGGATAAAGAGATACTTCTGCTGCAGCAAATGAACTGTAAAGTTTGTAGCTTTCATTCACAAGGTTACCACATAGGGTTTTTTCCAGTGGTTGCCTTGCAGAATGAAAGTTTTCTGTTTGAACCAAGCACTTAATAAATTACTGCCTTATTTTGTTCAACTTTGTTCTGATTTGCTACTGGGCATTTGTTTGAGGAAATGCCATATGTAGGCTGGTGGAAGCAGTTGGTAACTTTCAAAGTATTCCAGGCAAGTAAGGAGTGGACCAGCTTTTAAGTAACTATAAGTATGAGTTGTCTTGGCCATATGCAGTAAATTTTATCATAATTAGAGTAGTAGTGAACCGTTTTATAAAACCTTTATTTGGTGGCAAAGTAGTTTTACATTTACAACTCCAGAGCAACTAATCTATTTTCATTCTGAATTGTTGCGTATGACTCCTCTGATATGTTTTCTGTAAAATAAATGTTTTTGTTTTAAATTTGTAATATATTGTTTCTAAATTTCATACTTCTTTGCCTTGTCAACAAGAGGTGGGCTGTGGGATGGATTAGCCCAAATCGGGTTGCATTCATTACCCATGTTGAAGAAATTTACTTTTAAATGCATCTAGATGTGGTAATGTAGGACAAAACACCATTCATAGGCCTTGTGGGTATGTTTGTGCAGTATAGTTAGCCAGATTACTGAATTCATTTTCTCAATTTATATATTCCACATTCCATAAGCTTCCCTCACAGTCTGCATTTTGTGTTTGTGTAACACTGAGCTGCAAAAATCTAACTAGAATTAATCCTAAATTCACCCTATAAGAATTGAACCACACAATTCAATTTTGATTGTTCTTTAAAAAGAATTTGTGCAGATTTCCCCCTAAAGAGGCTGCTGTTAATGAATGACAACTATTGCAAGTAAAACAGATGCAGTGTAAATTCTTGTATTTAGTGCGAGACAGGGAAGTTTCTGCCTGAATATTTGGAAATTAATAAAACAACAAATAGGTAATTGTCTTAGGAACAAACTTTTAATCAACAATAACATAATAAAACTAGGAACACTCTTTATGCACTAAACAAATATATATATATACAGTGGAATTTTCGAAGACATGTTAAAAAAAGGCTTTTCCATCTCTTTAACATATTATAGCAAAAGAAATGTCTGCAACTTCAGAGAAGGCAAGTGAATAAGCTGTATTAAGAAAAGTGTGCATATCAAAACCTTTAAGTGTACGTTGGGCAATGTTAGGATAACTCCACTTAAATAAGTGCGCAGTTTACAGGCAGACCGTTACTTTTATTCAGGTTTGCCTCACAAACCTCTCCAAGTGCACATAAAGGTTTAATTTGCATACTTCTCTTCATCAAACTGCATGGATGTGTCCATAAAGTTACCGGGAGTTGAATTTGACTCAAAAGAGAGTCTTTTTCCCCCTAGAAAGCCTAAGATGGTCTTAATGACTCACGGGGTTCAGATTCAGAGAGGCCTACACAAGCAGTTGTGTACATGATCGTCAGCTGCACTGCTGCTACATCCCATTCTTGCTTCTTTGGGATGGCATGGCTCAGCTGTGAGAAACAAAATCTGGTGTGAAAGGAGAAACAATTAGCATCTCTGGCTCTGGCTTTATGCTCTTAAAAAGATCTGAAATTAACAGCATTTTCTAGAGGACCAAAGAGTACTGACTGTGCAGCAAAATTAAGTCACAGCCTCCTTTTTAAAAAGAAAATGACAGTCATGCTGATTCATCCACTCTCAAGCAGGGCATTGTCCAAATTAAAGCAGCCACACTTAAGCCATTGGTGCATGTGAATGAGTTATCATTTTTCTCCATCTTCCGTTTTGAGGAGCGCCAGAGATTGGTACATGGATGCAGAAGTGATTAACGTGTTTTAATGATGTATTTCTTGCACCTCTGTGGAAAGCCTCTGGATTACATACTCTTCTTCTCTGTCCCTTCCTTGGGCTCCACCTTCTGGGCTGTAGGGAAAGCATGATGGTACAAATGTCTGTGTGTGGCAGCTGCGCTGTAAAGTTTGTACAAAGCCTGAAAACCAAAACCAAAAACAGGAGAGGAAAAAAGTTTTCAGCTGTACTTCTCGCGAACTATTCCTAAGCAATTGTATTCAATCCTTTATCTCAAGCTAATGCCTTATTTTTTTCAATTACTGATAGAATTTATGTAAGATGTGAAAGCACAGTGCAAATTCCTCAGTTCAACTACATGTATCCCACTGGCTGTAGAACTCTGCTTTTTGCCAGAGGAATTGATGTTTTAAGTTATTTCAGGGATGGTATTCTCTAGAGAGCTGACCCTGCTTCCTCCAGCATCAGAGACCTGGATCCTTTCCCAGCAAACATTACAGAAAAAAAGCAGCAGATTTTATGGATACATAGGGCCCTTCTACTTGTTTTGCTGCACAATCTGCTTGTAACAATGGGCTGTGCGGTATGCCCTGAGAGCTTTATTAAGCAGGTTTTTTGGTCTCTGATCTGAATTCCAAAATGAAGCAAGCAGTCAAATTCTGCAGCTGCCTTCCCAATTCCAGCATATGATGGGAAAGATTTTAAAACTATCGATAGTACAAGTACCCTGAAGTAATATGAACCCACATGCACAGTCATTCATATACTGTATATATACTGGTGGAGAAGGAAATGCTTTTGCATAACAATAAGTTGGCTTACCTCATTCGTGTTGCCCTGCAGAAAAGGCAGTTGTAAAAAAGAAAGAAAAAAACCAAGGTGAGAGAAAGAACACAAGATGTCCTTGCATTTATATTCCTGATCCCAACTATATCCTCAAGCAGTCTGGAGAGGGTGCATTCCGTTTATTCTGCCTTCTCTTCCTCTTGTTAACTAAACTTATAAAGTTGCCTCATTCATTTTTCCAGCCACCAGTTCATCCGGTCAAAAGCTATCTATTAGCAACAAGCCTTTCTCTATTTAAGCGAAGTATTGACTGAATTATTTTAATATCAATTCTATATATTTGCTGTTTATTCTTTTACTTCTTTTTGGGGGGGGGGGGGTCTCTTGAACCATCAATAAAGGAGAGTTCAGATTATTAAATGCTGTATTTTTCGGAGTATAAGACCCACCTTAGTTTTTGGGGAGGGAAATAGGGGGGGAAATTCTGCCTCTGCCTACCAAGTATTCATCTGGCTAGCGCCCTTAGCCTGATCAGCTTCAGCACATTGGTTTGCTGGTTGTGAGCGTGCATGCAATTGCTGCACTCACACGCGCCTTGTTGGGGCTGATAAGCAGCTTCAGAAGCACGCTGCTCATCGCAGGGAGCTCCAGTAAGAAAAGCAGGTGAAGCACAGAAGCGGTAAGGCAAGGCAGCAGCTGCTCTGGGTTTCCACCTTGTGTTTTTAGCCTCTGAATGCTCTGAGAGCCATTCTAGGCTGAGGGGATCACCAAACCACAGTGCCGCTGATCGAAAAAGCAGAACACAAGAGGACAAAAACGGGGCATATGGGGACCTAAAATGCAATGCGCAGAGGCTGAAAACGCGATGCACGATGCGGGGATTGGCAGCGATGTGCTCAGGCGATCCCAGAAGACTTGAACGGGTCTCAAACGAAGCATTTGGAGGCTGAAAACGCAAGGTGTCCACAATGTGCAGAGGCTGAAGGGTGGGGGCCGGTGGAAGGCTGCATTTGGAGCATAAGGCGGACCCAAATTTTCAGCCTCTTAGTGGGGGGGGGGGGTGCATCTCATACTCCAAAAAATACAATACATGGTTTTCATGACTTTTGCCTGGAAAATAATACATAAAACATATAAACAGATAAACCTAAGATCTGAAGACAAGATTTCTAAAGTACATTATGCATAGATGTTTATGCAAGGTCTAAAATCCAGGAAGCCTAGTTCAACACAACATAATCTAAACAAACCTTCCTCAACCTGTTGGATATAACACTCTTTGTTAGAGCCATCAAGTAACTGGGCACCATCTGTCACTCTTGCTTATTTATCAGGGCACTCACAGAAGGATTATTTTGCCCTTTGCACAGTCACTCATGCTCTCGTGACATCCCGACTGGACTACTGCAATGCTCTCTACATGGGGCTCCCCTTGAGGTGCACCCGAAGGCTTCAGCTTGTCCAGAATGCAGCCACGCAGGCAGTTATGGGAACCTCTAGGTTTTCCCATGTAACACCACTCCTGCGCGAGCTGCATTGGCTGCCTGTCGTCTTTCGGGTGCACTTCAAGGTGTCGGTTATCATCTTCAAAGCGCTCCATGGCACGGGACCTAGCTATCTGCGGGATCGCATCCTGCCCCATACATCCCTGCGGCTGATTCGCTCCCACAGAGAGGGACTTCTCCGGGTGCCGTCCACTAGATTATGCCAGCGGGCGACGCCCAGGGGAAGGGCCTTCTCTGTGGCGGGCCCGACCCTCTGGAACGACCTTCCCCCGAAATCAGAACAACCACGGACCTCCGCTCCTTCCGTCAAAAATTAAAAAAACACTTCTGCTTGGCCGGCCTAGGGTAATTAAACTGTTTTTAGGGGCTTAGTTTTAATTTCCATATGGGATTTTAGCGCAGGGTTTTAGTTTAATTCGTTTTAATATTGTATTACGTTTGTGGTTTTTATTTGTATTTTTAAATTCCCTGTGCCCCGCCTCGAGTCCCTTCGGGGAGAGAGAGCGGATTATAAATGAAAATTATTATTATTATTATTATTGGGATGAATCTGGGCACAATCCAAATTCATTCATGTCCCATACGTTCGTTGTTGTTTTAATGATGTTCCATAATAATTCACCTTTCAACACCATCCAATTGGGAGTGATTTTTAAACCAATCACAACTACTCACAAAGCAACTTGGCCAATTCGGGTTACAGGAGAGGGCCCAGCTGAAAAAGACATTGTAACACCCATCCTCACAAGAAGAAAATGTCAAAGCATCCTGATTTCTATGTACCTCTGCTTTAATGCCATATGGGACGTAGACATGATTTTTGTTAAGGATTTTGATCAGAGATGCATTTCAGTGGTGACTTCCGGATCCCGTTGCAACCGGTATGGTGCAATGGGGCCAGGAGGTCACATGCACCTTATGCTCCATGCGCGGAAGCCCTGATTGTCTCAAACACAGGCAAGGAGGGCGGGTGGGCCCTCCGGAGCACTGTACCAGAACAGTATGTGGTGCTCCCAGCAAGCACCGGTATGCCCATACCGGGCGTACTGGTTGTATCCCACCACTGATGCATTTGCTTTTAAATCTTTTACTTCAGTTACTGAAAAGATAACCAGAGCCTTTTATTGCTGCCTTCTGTGTTCTCATATCTAGAGCGTAAATCCATTGGGGAACTAAGCTAATATTCCTTCAAAGTTTCTTCATATTGACTAACAGCCTCTCTAGGGCAGCGTTTCTCAACCCTGGCATTTTTGAGACGGTTGGCTGGGCAATTCTGAGAGTTGAAGTCCAGCCATCTTAAAGTTGCCAAGGTTGAGAGACATGGCTCCAGGGCTTTCCAAATCTTACCTGGAGAAAGAGCAAACATTACTTGATTTTGATCTGTTCATTACTATTAAGGTGCTTACTCGTGATTTTCAGCTCTCTAAATCTCCTTCATAGTCTTCGTGCAACTATTTCCTGTGATGTAAAAGAGCACTTCCTTTTGCACAGCAAACCTTCTCCAAACTGGGGTCACTGAGAGTAAACTCCACGCCTTATAAGCCCTGATGATGTTATAGCAATAGCAAAAGCACTTAGAGTCATATACCACTTTACAATGCTTTACAGCCCTCTCTAAGTGGTTTACAGAGTCAGCATATTGCCCTCAACAATCTGGATCCTCACTTTACTGGCTTCGGGTGGATGGAAGGCTGAGTCAACTTTGAGCCTGGTGAGATTTGAACGGCCAAACTGCAGGCAGTTGGAAGTCAGCAGAAGTAGTCTGCAGTACCGCACTCTATCCACTGCACCACTGTGGCTTATACCTAGTTTGGTAATGAAACATTTGAAGAAAACCAACAAACTCAGAGAGCACCAAAGACTCTTCTTTTCAACCCTGAGCTACAAATACTTTCCTTTATTGGTTTCTCCAAATTGCTGTCCTCCCAGAATGTAGGATTTCAGTTTCCATCGTTCCCATTTATTGTAGCCAAGTAAGGGAACCGAAGGCTCTGGGTCAGAAAAGGCTCAGGCAAGTATTATTAATATTTCAAATGTTAGTTGAAAGGTGCGGAGATTTTGGAGGTAGTAGGCAGCTTTAAGACGGACTCATGCATGTCTGTTGTAGTGCCTAGTGCCATTGGGAGTTGGATGGCATACATGTTTAATAAATAAATAAAATATTGTTTTGCACTTTCATTTTCAAAAAGCATGAAGACATGGTTTTGCCAGCAGGCCAGAGACCCCAAGGTACTACAGAGCCCAACAATTGGTTGGTCCGATTGTTGTTGCCAGGGGTATCATTATGCTTTGTCAACCATGAAAGACAGGGAAGGGCTTTTGACTATACAGGTAGTCCTGACTTAGTGACTTCTTGTTCAGCGACTATTCAAAGTTACAACAGTGCTCAACAAGAAGACTTATGGCCAGTCCTTGATGTTGTGGCTGTCGCAGTGTCCCCACAGTCACAGGATCACAATTGGGCCGCTTGGCAACCAGCACACAGTTACAATGGTGACAGCTTCCAATAGCCACATCATCACCACTTGTGATCTTCGTTGCCAGCTCCCAGTAAGTCAAGTCAATGAGGAAACCAGCCACCACCTGATGTTGTGCTTAATAACTGCACATGATTCCTTAACAACCACAACCTGAACTGTCATTGTACACTGAGGATTGCATTTAATTTCGTTGGACAAGGTGCAATGACAATAAAGTAAACTAACTAACCTAAGAGAAAATCATCTGCCTCTATCTTCTCTCTTATATGCTCTGATTCTGTAGAGAAGCTCTTCATTGTTAGAGTTTTCAAACTTGTTAAGTCATCACTATGGTCCATTTTTGGCCCCTTTCTTCCCTGCACTTAGGCTAGGAGACTAGAGGCTTGTTAGGAATGCTAGCGTTAAGGCTCAAGAATGGTTAGTGAGCTCTTACCTGGTCCCAGAGTGCTGCTGCCACTTGGTCTATGACGGCCCCCAGCTCCCTGTACTCCCCGGAGTATCTGATGTATGCCCATGTGCAAAGGGTGATCAGAGTTAGCCCCATGATCATATTGCAGAGACTGGCTATGATGTCCAATCCAATGAAGCCTGTGACCCCAGCAATGACGTAAGTGATGAAGATGACAACAAAGAGGGTGGCTGGGGTGCGAGCAGCGTGGAAGATGTTCTTGCTGTCATTGTGCTTGATATACTGGACATAGAGCTCGTCAATTTCTGCCTCCAATTGCTGGAGGTAGCGACGGCTGAATTCTTCACCCCCCATCTTTTTCACACCACGGAATTGCCGAACTGCCTCTTCCTTGAGCTCCAGGTGTTTATTCTGAAGGTCACTGGGTGCAAGAAAAGGTTTGTCACCTCCACACACCTGAAACAAGCAAGTAAAGCATTAGGGAAAAAAACACCACACGGTAAACCCCTGACCAAAGAAATGAGGCATCCAACAGATTTCTTAAGATTTGAGTTCCCATAAAATGCACCCAAATTTTCAGCATCTTTTGGGCAGGGGATAAGTGTGCCTTATACTCTGAAAAATATGGTAATTAGGCCATCACTCTCCTGCCCTTAACATTTAAAGGATAGATCATTGTTGCATATCTTTCCCTTGGAACAAGCTTTGATCTGCTTGACATCCATGGGAGTCCATGGAATCTCTCATTTTTGATACTATAGTGATTTAACATCTTTAGCTCTTTAAATCTTTCTCCATAACACTTCGTTTCTACTGCTCTGATCATCTTCACTGTCCTTGTATGACTTGTTCTACTATCTCTGAAACATTCTTAAAATGCAGGATCTGGAAATGGATTCAAACGATAATCTGACCAAAGCAGATTATCTAAAGTGAAATGAGTCTCAACAGGTTGTTCAACATTTTTAGTGGGATAAAGTATTTCAGTACAGGTACAGGTAATCTGATTGTGTTTTCTTAATCATGTTAGTCCTATATGATATATTTTATATATATAAGAGGGACACGGTGTCTCAGGGGCTAAGACGCTGATCAGAAAGGTCGGCGGTTCAGCAGATCAAATCCCTAGTGTCGCGTAATGGAGTGAACTCCCGTTACTTCTCCCAGCTTCTGCCAACCTAGCAGTTCGAAAGCATATAAAATGCAAGTAGAAAAATAGGAACCACCTTTGGTGGGAAGGAAACAGTGTTCTGTGCGTTTAGTCATTCCAGCCACATGACCATGAAGACATCTTCGGAAAGTGCTGGCTCTTCGGCTTTGAAATGGAGATGAGCACCACCCCCTAGTGTCGGGAATGACTAGAACATGTGTGAGGGGAACCTTTACCTTATATACAAATCAGAGTTAGTACTGCAGTGTCCTTGTCCATTATCCCAATGAGATTAAAAATACTTATTTTTAAAAAGAAAAGCCAGATTGAAATGGCCAAAATCTTGCAACAATATAGTCAATTCACAAGATTCCAGATGATTTTTGGGGACAGATCATAATGCAGCAATGTCGAATAAATTCCCGAGATCCAGAACACGTGTTTTTGGTACTACACTGCTCTTCAGAAGACACCAGGTCATCCGAGGCTTTTACATGGAGCGAAGGAGCTGGGACTCCTTAAAAAAATGACAGGACGGAATCTGAGCCTTACCTCTTCCATTCGTTTGTTGTAAGTATCTTTTGCAGTGGCAACAGCTGCCAGGTTGTTTGCTTCTGCAGTGGCCTGTAAAGGCAGAATGAGGAACAGGGACAAAGAGGGGGGGAAATGTTGCTATGGAAACAGGAGGCCATTGACCATAACAGTTGGAAAATTCTGTGAGTTTATGAATTGCAAGCAAGGAGGCTTTTTTGCCTAAAGCAGGGGTCTGCAAAGTCGGCTCTTTTAAGGCTGGTGGACTTCAACTCCCAGAATTCCCCAGCCAGCATAGCTCCCATAGAATTCTGGGAGTTGAAGTCCACCAGACTTAAAAGAGCCGACTTTGCAGACCCCTGGCCTAAAGCATCAGGGAAGCTCAAAGTCAGGATCAAGCAAACCATGTCAACTACTGGATAGTTCTAGAGCAGGGATGTCCAAACTTGGGAACTTTAAGACTTGTGGACTTCAACTCCCAGAATTCCCCAGCCAGCTATGCTGGCTGGGGAATTCTGGGAGTTGAAGTCCACAAGTCTTAAAGTTCCCAAGTTTGGACATCCCTGTTCTAGAGGAATCATTTTCACTCAGCACAAGGGGAAAAAACTTTTTTTGGAAGAAATGCTTTGCACATTGCCTTGAACTCTTGGAGCAAAGGCAGGGGATATAAATCTAAATCTTATATAAATAAGCAACCAACAGAATAGTACACAAATAGCTTCTCTGCTACTTGAAAAAATTCTTTCATCTGACTCCAATCAGTTCTCTTTTTTTCCATCCACAATCCCTTTTCTCTCCTAATGAATAGACATTTAACCTGGGAAGAGGTATGCTTTAATTAACTACTTTCCACAAAATCTCTCCTCTAGTCCTCAGTTAATCAGTTAAGGAGCTGATGATAAAAGCAGGGACTTCTTTTTTCCTTACTGTTCAGCAATTTTGATGGAAAGGGGAGAAAAATTGAGACGATGGAGATTCTTGGTCATCCAGGTCATGGTTGGCCCAAAGGTGCTTTTTTCAAGAGGCAAGTGCCTTTCTGGTTTTTGTTTGAAGACATTTTGCTTCTCATCCAAGAAGCTTCTTCGGTTCTGAGCTTGAAGAAGCTTCTTGGATGAGAAGTGTAACATTTTCAAACAAAACCAGAAAGTCCAGTTGCCTCTTAAAAAAACACCTTTGGGAGAGTTAAGGGAAGCCATTTGGACTGAGACCAAGCTAAAGTATGGCAGCCAGTAGATGGAATGGAGGAACCTCAGGATCATCTACAGCAGGGGTCTCCAACCTTGGCAACTTTAAGACTTGTGGACTTCAACTCCCAGAATTCCTTAGCCAGCTGGGAGTTGAAGTCCACAAGTCTTAAAGTTGCCAAGGTTGATCAGACCCCTGATCTACAGCAGTGTTTCTCAACCTCACCAACGTTACGATGGGTGGAAATCAACCCCCAGAATCCCCCAGCCTATTACTGGGTTGAGAAATTGCTGAGGTTGAGAAACACTGCTCTACAGCATACACCTTTCACTGGCTGCAGCCTGAGGAGTTGGGAACAGTCTACCAGTTTGGGCTGCAGTCCAAGGAGTCTCAAAGTCTACCTGTTTATAGAACTGAGAACTCTTTCCCAACCGAACTTTTCCCCAAAGTGTTAAATTACAATGCCTACAATTCCCAGACATCATGGGGAAACTTTGAAAGCTAGTATTTCACACCTCTGGAGGGTACTAGGGTGGGAAAAGTTGGCCTCCTTCCTACTTTCTATCTTCTTAGGGCCAAAGACGAACATGTCTCATAGACCTGGAAAAGGCATAACAAATGACCAAGATGCCTTGCTAAGCAATCAGTATAAGTACTTACTTTGTCCACTAAATAACCTTTATGGACGTTTATGTTTTATTCCTTTGAAAGTAAACATTATTTTACTATATTTGAATAAAATTAATGTTTCGGTGTTTTTCTACCATGCGGATACACCCGTGTACATTAGCAAAGCATTTTAAAAAAACAGTTTACAGTTTATTCTGAAAGCAAGACTGGATTGAATTGTGAGTGTTTTTGCATGTTTCTAACTAAAGAGAGATCGCACTATGCCCTCTTGCCCATTTGCACATGTATGCTCTCCATGGTGTTCTCCCTTTACTGTATTCAATTCCATTAATTTGTTGCCTTTCCCAAACTAATGGGAAGTGTAAGATCGGAGCATCCTGTACATCAGGGGTGTCCAAACTTGGGAACTTTAAGACTTGTGGATTTCAACTCCCAGAATTCCCCAGCCAGCATAGCTGGCTGGGGAATTCTGGGGGTTGAAGTCCACAAGTCTTAAAGTTCCTAAGTTTGGACACCCCTGCTGTACATCTTTAAGGGACATCGCTCTGTAAGTCATCTCTCGTGATAGGAATTGATAGGGGGGGAAATGTTTTTGCCTTCCAATAGAAACATATGTTCCCAAACCCCAAACCCCCACCCCCACCCCCCAGAATGCAGTAATTACCTGCAACATTGATTTTGGATGAGGGAGCTCTTCTCCTTGGTAAATCTTAATATAGGCCTGGGAGAAAAAAGTTTAAAAAACTCCAAGTGAGATATGGAACATCATTTGTAACCTGCCCATAAAATATCATGTCAAAAAAATGACAAAAGGGTTTCTAAGTTCCTACTTGTAGAGCTACAATATTAATTAACCATATTAACCATATAGCATCTACCATGTCATGGATGCTATGCCTTTAATGGTGATTCCAAATATATCTTTTAAAGTGCTGCCTTTGTTTTTTTAAAGTTATAGAATCGGAAAGCTGTGACTTCTAAAGATGATTTAAGTGCAACTCATAGCAGTTCTAATTACTAGCTATGCTACTAGAGATGGTAAAATTCTACTTCAGCCACATCTGAGGGAGTTTAAGCTCTAAACTGTTTCTGGAGAAATCTGTTCCCATACAGCCATGATGGCAAACCTATGGTACACGTGCCACAGGTGGCATGGGGAGCCCTCTCTGCAGGCATGTGAGCCGTAGCCCCAGCTCAGCTCCACCGTGCATGCGCTCCCAGTCAGCTGATTTTCAGGTCTCTGCTGCACATGTGGGAGGGGGGGAAATGTGCATGCCCAGGGGGGAGCACACTCATGTGCGGGGTTGGAGGTGCACTGCATCCCTCACGCCCCATTTCTGGTCCCAGGAGGCCTGCTTCAGGGAGGCCTGCTAGGCCCAAAACAGGGTGCAGGGGAGGGAAAGCATGGGGGGGTCATGCACACATGCACAGGGGGCAGAGCGTGGGGGGGGGTGTCACGTGTGCATTGCATTATGGGTTTGGGCACACACAGGCTTTCAGCATGTGACGACAAAAACGTTAGCCATCACTGCCATAGAGATGGCAGGGGAGCTTAGCCACTGAACCCTAGAAAATGGAGGTTTCCTAAGCCAGAAAACCTTCTGTTTTATACTTGCAGCTCACCTTGAAATATTCCACAAGGCCTCGGCAGGTGATCTTATTTCCGTTGATCTCCTTGACATCCAGGCTCTTGGGACTCAATAGCCACGGAATCAGGATTTTCAAGTTTTTGATGAAATCGTCATCTATTTCTGTAAGGGGAACATGAATCCTGTTGATGAGTGTACCTTTTGTAATGCAAATACTAGAAACCCCAAGAACTCAGGAGACTCCAGTGTGAACCAATGATGGAGGATCCAAATCAAAATAATGAATTCTATGCCAAAGTCTCCAAAATTCTGTCTCCTAACTTAGGACATGGATCTTTTGGACACTTTCTGTCAACCAATGTTTAATTACTATCCATGAATAAGATATCAAGGCACATATAACACAATGTCATTTATATGATTTTTTCCACAGTACCAGTTGGGGATGAAAAGCTCAGGATGGCAATAGCAGACATTGCCTACTTCATTTGACTAAAGATGATAATTTTTATCAGGGTCAGATGGTCAACATAATAATAGAAGTTCATAACAATCAGAAGACAAATTGCTCATTAATGTATTTGCGATAGTGGTTTGGTTCATACATTGTGCTAGAATTAAACTACAACATGCTAAAGAAGCTACAATGACCAGGCCCAAAATAAACCATTAACCATGGTTTACAAACCAAAACTGATAAATTGATTCAACAAAGCCAAAATCAAGCAGATCATATCATGGATTAACTAATTAATTAATTAGGAACCTGTTGGTGTTGTGGTTAGAATGCAGTATTACAAGCTAACTCTGACCACAGACTAAAGTTCAATGCTGACCAACTCAAGATTTACTCAGTCCTCCATCCTTCTGACATCGGCAAAATGAGACCCAGATTGATGGGGGCAATATGCTGACACTGTAAACCTCTCAGAGAGTGCTGTAAAGCACTATGGAGCACTATATAAGTGCTAATGCAATGGGTGAGCCCAGCCACCATGCTCCTTTTGTTTAGTCTGGATTGTCTTCACTAATATTTTATTGGTGGACCTTCTTGTTAGGAGTATAATCCTAGTGTTGGGTTGCAATATATATAAGCCAGGATGATAAATGGTCTTTGTTACTTTAAATGTTATATTTAATTACAGTAATTAGCTGCTGCAATTAACTCAGCAATAAGAGGAAGCCAGGAGAGCTCTCACTCTCTGCTCGCTCACTCTGACTGATTGTCTGACTGACTGAACAAGGAAGAATCGTGGATTGCAACTGTAAGCAATTGTTTTTGAGTTAAGGACTGTATTTGATTCAATAGCTACTATCACTGCTTGTGAAGCAGTAGTTTATTTTTACATCACAAGTAAAGATACTTGTTTTTACTAGCAGTGTCTGAGACTCTATTTGTGTATATACTAGCAACGTTTTCTCTTGCTGCACGTTCCGCTGCACAATTTTCTGTCTCCTAGAGGAGAAATCCCTAACACTTCTGACATGATCTACTATCTATTACATCCTCCAAACTTTTACCTGGAGATGGCCATGACTGTTAGGATCTCACAATTCTTGAAAGATTAATCCTGGAGGGCTGGAACTATCAGATCCATGCCCATCTTAATGTTATACTGGGAATTAAGCGAGGACAATACCAGCAAATACCAGTTCAAAGGTCTCCTCCTTCCCTGGACATTTCCATGGCATAGCCTGAGACACAGCATTTCTCCAAAGAACTTGGCAGACTCTTATTTTCCTCCAAAAACCGTTGAAATCTCTATCGCAATAATGTCACTTTATTACCAGACGGGCCCCTTTGCAACCCTTAGCTTGAAAAATATGTATCAACAAATGTGTCTCTGAGGCCAACAGAGTTTTCTGCCTTTGCAAAACCTGGCTTGATGCCCATGAGCCCAGAGGCCAGTTACAATGGCCCAGTCAGAAACCTAATTCAATCACGAACTAAACCTTGTCCCTATATGATACTGCTGTGTTGTTCTCCTCTTCTGTGTAGAGGTCATAGTTTTCCCTTAAGGAATAATCTCTAATCATGTTGAAGGTATCTGAATGGGTAAAGAGAAATTCTCTCAATCAGGCAATCAGAAGAGTACAAATTATCTGAGGAATTGTCTCACCCCAATCGGATGGGCTCACCCAGCAGTGGGTTTCACATTTTATTACCACCAGTTAGACGCTCACCCGTGCACTCAAACGGTCCATGGGTACACTCACCCCTTCCAGACATCACCCAGCCTTCTTTGTGTGTGCTTTGCTCGCACATGCGCCCAGACTCAAAAACATGCCTACATAAGACAGCATAGAGCCGGGGCAGGTAAGCAGGTCCACCCGCAAATTTCTGCTAGTGGTTCGGATGAACCAGTCTGAACCAGCTGAATACCACCTCTGGGATCGCCCCACCTGCCCTTACAGAAGAGGCCTCCTTTAGACCCCATTGGCCTTCTCTGTTGTGGCCTCTGGAACATCAGCCATAATGGCTAATGCAATCCTTGGTTGTATAAACAGAGGCATACAATCAAATTCACATGAAGTATTAGTACTGCTTTATAAATCCTTAGTAAGACCCCACCTGGAATACTGCATCCAGTTTTGGGCACCACGTTACAAAAAACACTGTAAAATTTGGAAAAAGATAATTAAAGGCCTGGAGACTAAAACATATGAAGAAAGTTGCAGGATTTGGGTTTGGCTAGTCTAGAGAAAAGAAGGACTAAGAGTGACATGATAGCAGTATTCCAGTATTTGAGAGGTTGCCACAAAAAGGAGGGAGGGAGGGGTCAACTTATTTACCAAAGCAAAAGAAACAATGGATGCAAACTAATCAAGGAGAGAAGCAACCTGAAACTAAGGAGAAATTTCCTGAGAAATGAGAATAATTAACCAGTGGAACAGCTTGTTGTCAGAAGCTATGAGTGCTTCATCACTGGAGGTTTTTAAGAGACTGGACAGTCACTTGTCTGAAATTATATATGGCTATGATGGCAAACCTATGGCAGGCGTGCCAGAAGTGGCACACCGAGCCATCTCTCTGGGCACACAAGCCGTCGCCCATTGCTCTTCCAGGTTCCGGTGCGCTGGCCAGCTGGTCTTCACATGCATGGGAGTGTTGGAAACCAGAAGAGCAGCCATCCTGTGTGCATGTGCATACTGGGAAGATGATCCACTGGTTTCTGGCGCACGCATGTGCACCGGCCACCTGGTATTCCGATTTCTGGCACACATGAAGACCAGCTGACTAGTGTGCATGCGTGCACCAGAAACCAGAAGATCATATTCCCGGCATGTGCATACACATTGGGAGGTTGCTCTTCTGATTTCCAGTACACGGGTGCGCACCCACTTCTGTTTTCGGCACTCAGTGCCAAAAAGGTCCGCCAACGCCGGTATAGGGTCTCCTGCTTGAGCAGGGGGTTGGACTAGAAGACCTCCTAGGTCCCTTCCTGCTCTATTCTGATTGGTTGAAAATGAATGTTATCCGTAAAACAGCCATAGAAACACACACTTCTGCAAACCCTGGCTCAAATTTGTCTATGACACAGCACCTCCAACTCGGAAGCTGTGAATTGTATAGTGCCTTGGTAAGGCCACACTTGGAATACTGCATACAGTTTTGGTCGCCACGATGTAGAAAAGACGTGGAGACTCTGGAAAGAGTGCAGAGAAGAGCAACCAAGATGATTAGGGGACTGGAGACTAAAACATATGAAGAACGGTTGCAGGAGCTGGGTATGTCTAGTTTGATGAAGAGAAGGACTAGGGGAGACATGATAGCAGTGTTCCGATATCTCAGAGGGTGCCACAAAGAAGAGGGAATCAAACTATTCTCCAAGGCACCTGGGGGCAGGACAAGAAGCAACAGGTGGAAACTAATCAAGGAGAGAAGCAACTTAGAACTAAGGAGAAATTTCCTGACAGTTAGAACAATTAACCTCTGGAACAGCTTGTCTCCAGAAGTTGTGAATGCCCCAAGCCTGGAAGTCTTTAAAAAGATGTTAGATAGCCATTTGTCTGAAATGGTATAAGGTTCCTGCCCACGCAGGGGGTTGGACTAGAAGACCTACAAGGTCCCTTCCAACTCTGCTATTGTATTGTATTGTATTGTAATTCTACCTCCGTTTTTGTGCTGCTCGGTTTCTTACTGATGCCAATGAACTCACCTCTGAGTTTCCCATCAAAATTGGGATTTGTAGCTACTTTCAAACCCGGATGAGGTAAAAGGAAACAGGAGATGTTGGTGAAACAGGAGTGTATGTGCTTCCGCACATTCTGCAGCTCTTCATGCTGGTTTCCAGAAACCTGGGAACAAACAGGCCATTACTCTTTTTTTAAGGAAGACAAGTAAAAATCTGCTATTCATAACCATTGTTGGCTCTTGGTACAGGGAGTCCTGGAGTTACAACCACAATTGAGCCCAAAATTTCTGCTGCTAAGTTGTTAAAAGTGAATTCTGTCCCGTGTCTGATTTTTCTTCCCCCAGTTGTTAACTGAGTCACTGCAGTTGTTATGTTAGCAACATGGTTGTTAAATGAATCTGGCTTCCCCATTGACTTTGCTTGTCAGAAGGTGACGAAAGATGACCACAGGATCCCGGAACACTGCAACCCATCATAAATATGAGTCAACATGGGAATTTTGACCACGTGACCATGGAGATGCTGCAATGGTTGTAAGTGTAAATCACTTATTTCAGTGATTTTGTAACTTTGAACGGTTGTAACTCAAGGACTACCTGTATACAAAAATAGCATAGAGAGATCATTTCAAAGCGTAGCCCGTACAACAATCTTTTTCAAACTTAGCAAGTTTATTTTATTTATTTTATTTATTGGATTTCTAGACTGCCTCCTCTCCCCGAAGGGACTCGGGGCGGTGTACAGGTAAAAAATTAAAATTATGACAATCAACAATACATATAAACTAAAATCAAATTAAATAATCCCCTGTACAAATTTATAAAAATTAAAAACTTAACCTTAAAACCTAATAACATAATTTAAAATTACAAACTGAGGCGGGAAGCATGGAATTAGCCCAGGCTGGCTAGTTGAAACAGGTGGGTTTTGAGTTTCTGGCGGAAGGAGCGGAGGTCCGTGGTCATTCTAATGTCAGGGGAAAGGTCATTCCAGAGGGTCGGGCCCATCACAGAGAAGGCCCTTCCCCTGGGCGTCGCCCGTTGGCATTGCCTAGTGGGCGGCACCCGGAGAAGTCCCTCTCTGTGAGAGCGAATCAGCCGAAGGGATGTATGGGGCAGGATACGATCCCGCAAATAATTAGGTCCTGTGCCATGGAGCGCTTTAAAGATAATAACCAACAAGTTTAAGATGTGTGGATTCCAATTCCCAGAATTCCTTAGCCAGATTCCACATACACTGAAAGTTTGAAAAATACTGCCGTAAACTATGCCCAGGAAAACCTTCTTGAATCAATGCCAGCCTCTATTTATCCTCAAGTAGACGACAAATTCCCTCTGGGTTCATCCCTCCTGCCACTGCTGAAATCCTATGTGCAGCACTTAAGGCCCAAATTCCTCCAAGTTGGTTGAGGAAGGCAGCTGAAATCCTCACCTTCTCACGATGTGACTGGAGAAATCCTCACCTTTTCACTATGTGGCAGGAAAAAGTACTTAGTGTGCTTTTGCACAGTTGCATATATGTTTTAAAAAACAGGTTCATTAATGTGGATTCAGGTCACACTTCAACTGACCCAAAAGTGCTGAAGTTATCCACTTCTTATTTCATGCATTACCTTTTGGGCAAAACCACCCCACAGCTTGGAGGCAATCCTCAAAGCCCACGGTGCCCTCTCCAGACTGAGCCATAATATTTGATAGCAAAATTTCAATTTTTAAGAATATGATTTTCTGTTTTTTAAGATTTTTTGGGTTTTAAAAATGGCAAAATAAATGCATTCGGTTTTTGCGAGAATTAATGCAGCTTGTTCATCCCAAACCTTAAAGCAATGCAACCTTGCCCACCTGACAAGATCATCACATACCAATCGATGCACCTTCTAGACCAGTGATGGCAAACACTCATCTGGGCCACAACAAGGAAAAGGAGCTGCCCAGGGGGCATGCATGTGTCAGAAAAGTCTTCTTGGTTACTGCCACGCATGTGCACGCAACGATCAGCTGGCCGGCACACATGCTCACGTCGGAAAATGGAAGACCAGCTCTTCTGGTTTCCGGCACTGCCGCATGCACAAAGGCCAGCTGATCGTCATGTACGCATGCACGCCAGAAACCCAGAAGAGAAACGGGCAAAGCCACGTATGCTAGGCAACATGGATCCATGTGCCATTTGAGGGCACGTGTGCCATAGGTTCACCATCATGGTTCTAGTCTTCTTAGAGGCCAAAATCATCATCCTTGTGTGGCCTAGCTAAAGAAAATGGTCTACTCCTGCCCTCCTCACTGTGAGCCACAGAGACATAAAAACTACCATATTTTCCGCACTATAAGACGCACTGATGTATAAGACGCACCAAGATTTTGAAGAGGTAAGTAAGAAAAAAAAATGTTGCCTTCCCCCCAGCCCCCAGAAGCACTCTGCAGACTTCAGCCTCTGCAGACTGCAGAGCTGAGGGAAGGCAAAGATGCCCCTGTTTTTGCGAAAAATGGTCAGAAAGCTGACTATTTGCAAAAACTGGGGCATTTTTGCCTTCCCCCAGCCCTGCTGAAGCCTGCAGAGTGCTTCTGGGAGCTGGGGGAAGGCAAAAATGTTTCCATTTTTGCGAAAAGTGGCCTGTTTTCACCTGTTTTTTACAAAAATAAGATATGGGGGGCAGGGCTTCGGGGGTCAAAAATGGCTGTATTAGGTGTATACGACCCAGCAACATTTCCACGCTCTTTTAGGAGAGGGAAAGGTGCATCTTATACTCCAAAAAATATGGTAGTCTGGAGAAGATTAGTCTGGAATTGGCAAAGAGATGATGCACCTGTGTTAACCTGTGTCAGAGGGAATGGGTCTAGAATTTTCCAGTTTTATTCCCGTTGAGAGAAGCTGCATTTTTTCTTTTAAATGCCTATTTTAGGCTTGCAAAAAAACGTTTTCATACCTTTCCATTTCAGAAGTGCAGGAATTCACTTCCCCCCCCCCCCCCCGTCATGCCACCAAAATTGAGCGCATGTTAAAGGGCTGTAAACACCACACAAAGAGTGGGATGCACATGTTCTCATTGGTCAACAAGGCTTTTCCTCTCTGCTGCCCTCTGCAGTAAATTTAACAACAGTACCTTAAAATTGTGATTGATTTCTTCCCCCTGCAAGAACGACTCTACATTGATTTAATCTTCACTAAATTTAGTTTAATTTGGTAACTTTAATCTGTGAGGATTATTTCATTATTGTCTGATCTGATTAACAAATGATCCATTAAGGTGGAAATATGCGAGACCGCCTCCTGCCCCATACATCCCTCAGACCGATACGCTCCCACAGAGAGGGCCTCCTCAGGGTGCCGTCGGCTGGACAATGCCGACTGGCGACACCCAGGGGGAGAGCCTTCTCTGTGGCAGGCCTAGCCCTCTGGAACGACTTACCCCCTGAACTCCGCACCATCTCCGACCTCCGCCTCTTCCGCAAGTGTCTGAAGACACACCTATTTCATCTAGCCGGACTAGCGTAACCTCCATACTGACTATTAGATAGTTTTTAAACTTGGGATTTTAATTCGGTTTTTAGCGCAGGGTTTATTTATTAGAATAAGTATTTTAAATTTTATATATTTTATATACTTTGTATGTATTTTAACATCCCTGTGCGCCGCCCTGGGTCCTAACAAGGAGAAGGGCGGGGTATAAATTTAATAAAATAAAATAAAATAAAAAAAATAAAATACAAACACATGCAACTGTTCATGCTAACCTTGAGGCGTTTTTCCAAAAATTTGGCTCCACCTTCAGCCCCGTAAGCAAATTCATAGGGAAAGCTCCAGTCACGAACAAGGAAAATAAGAGACTATAAATGTGATAAAAACCAAGAGCAAAGTGAATACAATGTACAAGCAGTGAAAACATTTCATTCATTTAAATGCCTTGTTTGGTATGGAACAACAGTTTTTTATCTGTTTAATATGAGGTGTAAATAAACTGCTTCATTTTGAAGAAATTAGCTGATTTGTAGCAAGTTGTTTCTTGAAAATTATAAACATTTACAGTGTTTATTTATTAACTTCCCATCCAGGAAACTTGATATACACTCAAATTTCATTATTGAAAGCAACCAATATGGGATTTTATAGAAGCAAAAATTTGGCCTCTTTGATGCCATATATTTCTCAAAGGAAAATTTATTATTGTTTATTTTATTTATATCTCACCTATCCCATCTAGGCAAATCTAGACAGCATACTAAAAATCAGAGAAATCACCCTGCCAACAAAAGTCAAGGCTTTTGTTAATCAATAGTCAAGGCTGTGGTTTTCCCAGTTGCAATGTATGGCTGTGAAGGTTGGACCATAAGAAAGGCGGAGTGCCAAAGAATTGAGGCCTTTGAACTATGGTGCTGGAGAAGACTCCTAAGAGTGCCTTGGCCTGCAAGGAGATCAAATCGGTCAGTCCTAGAGGAGATCAACCCTGACTCCTCTTTAGAAGGCCAGTTCCCGAAGATGCAACTCAAATACTTTGGCCACCTAATGAGAAGGAAGGACTCACTGGAGAAGAGCCTAATGCTGGATACAATTGAGGGCAAAAGAAGAAGGGGACAACAAATAATGAGGTGGCTGGATGGAGTCACCAAAGCAGTAGGTATGAGCTTAAATGGACTCCAGAGGATGGTAGAAGACAGGAAAGTCTGGAGGAATGTTGTCCATGAGGTCGCAATGGGCCGGACACAACTTCACAACTAACAACAATCCCACCTTTATTATTTTTGTAAATAACTCAAGACAGTGAAGATATCCAACATATCTTGCTCTTCCTGTTTTCCCCACAGCCTTGTGAGATCAGAGTGACTGGCCCAAAGTCACCCAGTTGGCTTTCATGGCTGAGGTCAGACTTCAACTTATGGTTCTTTTTAAATAAATTAATAGTTGAAACATCAGAATCAACAGAACTATGTTGTTGAAATCATGGAAATTTATAATCCCAGCATATTCTGCATTAATCAGATCCCACCTTGAATACTGAATTATATTTGAACCATATTCCACTTGTATATTAATTAATATTGTTTAAAGATTTTGATGGCCAATTTGCTGCTACCTAGGTTACATAGTGTCTTTATTTTTTATTTTATTGTGTTTTGTTTGGGTATGTTTTAACTCCAATTGTATTTTTATGTGTTTGTGTTTGTTTTTTTAAGCTCCCAGAAAGCTGCAGCTATTGGTCAGTTAAAACATTTTGAATGATTAGTTGGTTGGTTGATTGATTAACTGATTAGAGCTTCTCACTTTAAAGATTTAAGTCAGAGCAACACAGATAATCAGGGGACAAGAAATAAAGCCCTTTGATAGAGACTGAAAATTGTTTATGTTGAACCTTGAGAAAATATGAATGAGGGGGATAGAATTTGCTTTTTATGGGCTGGAAGGATAGGGTAGGGTAGGGTAGGGTAGGGTAGGGTAGGGTAGGGTAGGGTAGGGTAGGGTAGGGTAAGGTAAGGTAGGGTAGGGTAAGGTAGGGTAGGGTAAGGTAGGGTAGAGTAAGGTAGGGTAGGGTAGGGTAAGGTAGGGTAGGGTAAGGTAGGGTAGGGTAGGGTAGGGTAAGGTAGGGTAGGGTAAGGTAGGGTAGGGTAAGGTAGGGTAGGGTAAGGTAGGGTAGGGTAAGGTAGGGTAGGGAAGGGTAAGGTAGGGTGGGGTAGGGTAGGGTAAGTTAGGGTAGGGTAGGGTAGGGTAGGGTAAGGTAGGGTAGGGTAGGGTAAGGTAGGGTAGGGTAAGGTAGGGTAGGGTAGGGTAAGGTAGGGTAGGGTAGGGTAAGGTAGGGTAGGGTAGGGTAAGGTAGGGTAGGGTAGGGTAGGGTAAGGTAGGGTAGGGTAGGGTAAGGTAGGGTAGGGTAGGGTAGGGTAGGGTAGGGTAAGGTAGGGTAGGGTAGGGGAAAGCAGGAAAGGACAGGACAGGACGCTTTATTGCCCAAGTGAGATAGACACACAAGGAATAGACACACAAGGAATCTGTCTCCGGTGCAGAAGTTCTGGATGTCACAGGGAGCATCTTACAGAGTGGCAAGAGGGACAGGCTGATATAAATTATGTTGCAAGCCCTGACCTATTCTGTGTGTCAGGATGTTGCTCACCAACGCAAAAAAGTCAGAGCTTAGGAAGCCACTTCACAATGTGGTTTTCACCTTCAAGCAGCACCAAGTTCCTGCAGATGCCACTGCTTGTCACCAAGAAGATTTGTTGTCTGTCATTGCAGAGGACAGGGCATGGAATGATGGTCTGAAGTTATGGCATAGCAGATTTAACACAGTTCTACAGTGGAATCAATTATCCAGAAAAGGGTGAGCTTACTGGATGTATTCAACCAGAGGTTGGATAGCCATCTGCCAGGGATACTTTAATCTGGATTTCTGCACTAAGCAGTGAGTTGAATTTGTTGTGTAAAATGGCTCCTTCCACATCCCAGAAGCTGAGGGGTGTCTATACCTACAAAGCTCAGAATTGTGCAGGAAATGGGAGCATAATCCATGCCTGTGCTGGATGGGAATGGAGAAATCCAAAATATCTGAATAATATTGGTGCCTAATGCTGCAGCACTGAATAGCAACTTGATGATATAGCCGTACCATAAGGCAATGGCAGGTGGTCATTTTGCAGAACTGAGTTATCTCTTCAGGGTATTGAGGTTTCCATTTCTGTTTGAGTGCAACCTCAGGATTATCCATTCAGTAATAAAGCATAACTTCTGCAGGTTGCCAGGAAATCTCTCAATTATCTTCTTACCTGAAATGGCTTCAGGAATGTTTCTTCCATGGCTAGCCTCCCATATTCTGTGAAGAGCTGAAACAAGAAAGAAGCCCGGGGGAAATTTTAAACAAGAGTTGCATGTTAACAAATAGGTTTTTTTGTATTGCACTAACCACAGTGCTTTATTTTTAAATTGGAGCTGAATATTATGTTGCTTCTATTGCTTCTCATTCAATGTGTTTGTACTCCTTTGTCCCCTAAAGCAGGGGTCTCCAACCTTTGCAACTTTAAGTCTGAAGGACTTCAGCTCCCAGACTTCTCCAGCCAGCTTTGCTGGCTTGAGAAGTCTGGGAGCTGAAGTCCTTCAGACTTAAAGTTGCAAAGGTTGGAGACCCCTGCCCTAAAGTATGTTAAATCAGTAAAACCATGAAGAGCACCAAGGGGAGCAGATACCTTAATATTTAGTCAATTTAGTATGGCATCAGCTTTTGCTGATGACACTTCTCTCGATCAGACACATCAAATGTGAGTGCGTCAATGGATTCCAGTCTGTAAACTTTTACAGCTAAGGGATTTGTTACCTTTAAGGTGCCACAAAAGCTATCGTCTTTATCTGAACGACTTTCATCCATAAGATCGAAAGCAGGGCTTTAAAGTAAAGAAACTGAAGGTGTATAGATTACAGTATGGTGGAATCCTTTTAATGTATTATTTTAAAATGAAGATACCACAAAGCTGAAGTTGGGACTTTTACAACAATAAAGGCAATGCTGAAGCTTGCATACAAAATTAAAGACGTCAAACATTTGGCCAAAGTCTGCTTTAAAAGTACAAGAAACTTGTCTGATGTGTAAATATTGTTAACACCTTTATCCAAAGCACCTGAAGGCCAGGCAAGGAATAATGGATGGAAACTGACCAAGGAGAGATTCAACCTGGAAATAAGGAGAACTTTTCTGACAGTGAGAACAATCAACCAATGGAACAGAAGTTGCCTTCGGAAGTTGTGGGAGCTTCACCACTGGAATCTTTCAAGAAGAGACTGGACTGCCCTCTGTCAAAAATGGTGTAGGGTCTGCTTGGACGAGGAGATTGGACTAGATGGCCTACAAGGTCCCTTCCAAATCTGTTAATTTGTATCTGTATCTATCCTTGGGATAGTCCTATTTCCAGGCCTGATCACAAAGATATTGTTAGCAATAATAAGACTAATGGCAGTAAATAAACACATGAAATCATCAAAACTAATTAAATACTAGCTGAATAAATAGTAATAATACTGAGTCACAATTGTATTATCTTTGCACCATAAGAACAAGCAGTACTTCTGAACAGTATTATAGCAAATAGAACTGTCCAATTCTTAGGGACAGAGCAAGAGATAGGTGAGCAGCATAAAGTTACCTGCAAGTGCTGAAGATCATCTTCTTGTACGTTCTGTGACAAATTGTACACCTGAGTACAAAACAAAGCCAGAACTGTGTAAAAATGGCTGTGAAAATTCTTACCTTCTTTGCATGCTCTATGCGTATGCAATTTATTTCCTGCCACCTATGTTGTTGTACTCCTAAAGAGTTCTCCATTTGTCGGAAGGAACAGAGGTTAGGAAACACTAAATTATCAGTCCATACCAGAAGCCAATGACAATTTTTTAGGACAACATGTAACTGTTTTGTTCTCACCCCATCAATCATATAGTTTGGCTCGCTCATATGAACTTAGCACAATTTAGCAGCTCCACCATCATCATTTGGCAGTCACACATCCCCGCGTCTCAATTCAGATACTAAAACACTGCATGCTCTGGCTCCTGCACTGAAAAGACTCTATGACCACAGGATCTTGCGAAAAGCAGATCTTTAATGTCTATTTTAATGAAAAGAAGGACTAGGGGAGACATGAAAGCAGCCTTCCAATATCTCAGAGGCTGCCACAAAGAAGAGGGAGTCAAGCTATTCTCCAAAGCACCTGGGGGCAGGACAAGAAGCAATGGGTGGAAACTAATCAAGGAGAGAAGCAACTTAAAACTGAGGAGAAATTTCCTGACAGTTAGGACAATTAATCAATGGAACAGAAATTGCCTCCAGAAGTTGTGAATGCCCTAACCCTGGAAGTCTTTAAGAAGATGCTGGATAGCCATTTGTCTGAAACGGTATAGCGCTTCCTACCTAAGCAGGGGGTTGGACTAGAAGACCTCCAAGGTCCCTTCCAACTCTGCTATTCTATTCTGTTTTAAACAATAACCAATGGTTTCGATCTTAGTAAGACAGTAAAGGGCATGTAAGCTAGAAAGAGCACTGTGGCCTTAATTTTCCCCCATTGAAACCTCACCTACCCTGGGATCACATAGAAGAGCAGAGAAAGCCTAATAATAATAATAATAATAATAATAATAATAATAATAATAATAATAATAATAATAATAATAATAATAATAATAATAATAATAATAATAATAATAATAATAATAATAATAATAATAATAATAATAATAATAATAATAATCTTTATTGTCATTGTAATAATAAAATTACAATGAAATTGGTTTGAGCGCCAGGTGGAATACAGAAAGCAGTGATAGCCACAATAGGAATCTCTCTCCAGGCAAATGAAAAGGCCGACAAATGACAGTTGAAATAAAATGGCCGACAAATGACAGTTGAAAAGGATCAATTGTACTTTGTCTTTTATTATCCATTTCTTCAAATCTGTTTGGCATTTTAGGAGTTGGTGGAAGAGGAGCACGTCTCTTTTTCTTTTTTGTTTCTTGTTGCAATGAACTTTGAGGAATCGCACTTGGCATTTTTTCTTCTCTCTCAGCTTTCCCAATAGAAAAGGATGGAATAACTGGTAGGGGTGGTGCTCTCCGCTTCTTCATTTCAATTCTTGCAGTTGCCCATGTATATTCCCAAGAGATAATGATGGTGCCACCGTTACAGAACATAAACTTCGTGAAGAATCTGCGATCATTGTTTCATCAAGGCTTTGTTTATGATACAACCTAGGTTTTAAAAATTCTCCACTACCCAGATCTAGGCGTCATCTTGAGGATTTCTCTGCCTGAAACTTGTTTTTCTTACTTGTCCTAAAAAAATCCGAGTAATCCTTTCTTTCTTTAACTGATGTGTCACAACCAGTTGATATGTTTGTTTCTCAATAATTCACAGTAGGTTCAAAGCGAGTTTTTGATGGAAAAGTCTGCTGTGACACCAGGAGCTCAAAGCCGCTGCGCCTAAGCGCGCCGCCATCTTGGATATTATGTTGATGTGCTACTGCCTGGACAAGGGCGTGCAGTTTTTCCTCTGTATAATTTCAGAAATGGTTTTGGCATTGCCTCCTTCCTAGGGCTGAGAGAGCATGACTGGCACAAGGCCATACAACTGGCTTAAGGCAGGACTAGAACTCACATTCTCCTGGTTTCTCACCTGTTGTCTTAACCTCTACACCAGAGGTTCCCAAACTTGGCAACTTTAAGACTTGTGGACTTCAAGTCCACAAGTCTTAAAGTTGCCAAGTTTGGGAACCTCTGCTCTACACCAAACTGGCTCTCTTATATGGCCTATATAAAGTCAATCTCCATCACTGATACTACATGTGGTCCTCGACTTACGGCCACAATTGAGCCCAAAATTTCTGTTGCTTATAGCAAGACCTTTGTTAAATGAATTTTTCCCCGTTTTACGACTTTTTTTGCCACCATTGTTAAGCAAATCACTGTAATTGTTAAGTTAGTAACCCAGTTGTTAAGTGAAACTGGTTTCCCCGTTGACTTTGCTTTCAGAAGGTCACAAAAGGTGATGACCCCGGGACACTGCATCTGTCGTAAATATGAGTCACTTGCCAAGCGTCTGAATTTTGATCAGACGGCCATGGGGATGCTTCAATGGGTGTTCAGCGTGAAAAACGATCCTAAGTCACTGCATCAGTCACTGCATTTGACACTGCAGAGGCACTGCCACTGCCATTATCTGTTACCTGAATGGAGCTGATCATGGTGCTCAGAGCAAAGACGGTGGCTGAATCCCGCAGTGTTGACTGGCTGTCGAAGGTGCCCTGAGTATCCATTAGCAGTACAGCAACCTGTAAAAACATGAGAGGGAGAAGAGAATACAAGATGAGGCCCTCAGGCACTTCATTTGCTTAAAAAAAAAAACATAAAAGCCTTTGGCACTAGAAAACTTCAACTCTGACTCACTTAAGGAATGTTCTCAATAGATTTTGTCTGCAATGAATGAAGATGCTATTGTTTTTCTATGCATCTCTTATTTGGAAGACTAGAGATAGTCTATACCAGTGATGACTAACGTTTTTTGGCTCGTGTGCCAAAAGCGGGGGGAGCACGGGGGGGGGGGTCATGCGTGGGCGTGCCACACCCATAATGCTATGTGCCCAACCCCCTGCTTTTGGTGTGCTTTTTTCGCTCTCCCCAGGCTCCAGAGGCTTTCTAGGAGCCTGGAGAGGGTGAAAACAGACTCTTCCCCCACCCTTCCAGAGGGCAAAAAACAGCCTCAAAAGAAGGCCTAAATCAGCTGGCATGCATGCTAGAGCTGACAGGGCAATGCCTCGCGTGCCCTAAGAAATGGTTCCACGTGCCACCTGTGGCACCCGTCCCATAGGTTCGTCATCACGGGTCTATATCATCCAGGAATATAGGCTGAGGTGTGAATTAATTACTGTGAATTAATTACATTTCTTCCAAAGACGCTACACTGATTACTAATACACTACTCAGCTAAGTGGATAAAATTGTTAATGTAGGGAGAGGTAATATGGCACCCAAAATATGTTCCCTGGTCCATCTGACTTTTTAATAAGGCTCTTTTTATTGTTTAAAAAAATAGACAGAAAGTTGATCAACTAGAGAACAAAGCATTTTTCAGTTTTTAACTTTTATTGTATCATAAGCTTCCCAGAGTCACTGCATTAGTGAGATGGGCAACACAGAAATCCAATAAATAAGCAAACTAGCCTTCAGCATCTTACTTCAGCATCTTACTTATTTGCAAGCATAGTCTGTGGTCCTACAAAAACCCACCACAATGATAGAAAGCATGTGTGAGTTGGAAGGTTAATTTACTACTTGGTACATGGATTTCTTGAGATTGGCCACCACAACCATGGGCAGTCATTTTGTGAACAAGCAAATCACCTTTCGCAGTCATTTTGTGAATTCCTCACACATATCCAAAATTTTAAAGGAACCTCCAGGCCAAAACTTTTGGTATCCCCTTTCACAAAGATATGCAGAATAACCAAATAACAGAGTTGGAAGGGACCTTGGAGGTCTTCTAGTCCAACCCCGTTTAGGCAGGAAACCCTACATAGTTCAGACAGTGGTTATCAAATCTCTTCTTAAAAACTTCCAGTGTTGGAGCATTCACAACTTCTGGAGGCAAGTTGTTCTACTGATACAAAGATGTATGTAGCATAGGATTGGACAGCTGGTAGATTATCTCCCTTCTGAGCCGGTCTAGAAATTGAAGTCAAGACAAAAGGCTTTCTAGAAGGTGCTGCACTTGCCAGATTTGTCATGTGACAACTCGAGGGAGAATTTTTTTTTTTTTGATACAGGAGCCTAAATAATAGAATTCCCTCCTGGTTTATTACATCTGGCACCACCCCAAGGCTCGTTAGCTTTCTGTGTCAATTAATCACCTCCTGATTCACCCAGCCTTCGGCTCACTTCATGCTATGATATCATTTAATGTGTTGTCATTGTTGTTGTGGTTCTCTTTTTTTCTTTTAACTCTTTCCAGTCTTCTACCTTTTTAGGGATTTGCTTTGCACTATTAAGTTCTGGGTATTTTTGATTTAAAAAAAAGACTAAACAACTGTGTGAATAAAATAAATGTGCAATCAATCAGCCTTGAGAGACCAGACAAAGTCTGCAGGGTTGGTTGCAAAGGCATATATCTGGCCAATCAAAGCTCCACTCCCTTTTAATGTGCTGTGCATACCTGCCATGAACATAAAAGGGGTGGAAGCTTCATCTATGTAGTCACACCCACTACTTTGACCTTGCTGACTACCTTTTGCAGATGCCCCTGTCTGATGCCACCTATAAAGGCAGAAAAATATCTAGTGGCTCCCCAGGTCAAGTTATCCATTCAGGCTAAACAGAGGCAATACTCCTCCCATTATCAATGGGATCCAGTGAAGAAGGAAGCTATTTCAACACTGTCTGGTCAATGGGGAAAAACCCAATAGCACTTAGATTGTTATACCACTTCACAGTGCTTTCCAGCCTTCTCTAAGCAGTTTACAAAATCAGCATCTTGTCTCCCAACAATCTGGCTCCTCATTTTAGTGACCTCAGAAAGGTGGAAGGTTGAGTGAACCTTGAGCCGCTCAGAATCAAACTGCTGCCATTCGGCAGAATTACCCTGCAATACTGCATTCTAACCACCATGGCTCAGTTAATAAAAGAGTTGCCAACCTTTAAAAGGTGAGCTTATGAAGATGTTACAAAATGGTCTCTTGGCCAGGTAAGGTTTGTAACAAGAAAAAAATGACTAGCTAATAGTCCAGTATAGTCCAGTGACCAGTATAGTTAAGATGTTCCTGTTTTGTACAGCTTCTATGGCAAAAGGCTGATATCTGTTCTGGAACTGCAGGCCAGCTGTTTTTAGAATTTTAATTTGTGCCCTCCAGTCCCTTAAGCTTTTCTGCCTTCTTCCTCCTGGACTGAGAGCTGGTTCCAGTGTCAATGGCCAAGGAGTTCTGGGTTCTGTTAGATGACCCACTCTATCTTCAATCCAGTGGTGGGTTCTGGATTCCGTTCCAACTGGTTCACGCGCATGTCTTACCTGTCAGCAAGGCTTCCGCAAGCCTCCGCGATGCTCCAGCTGCTCAGCAGAGTGTCGCACAGGCACTGTACGCGCCATGCACATGCATGGAGGTGCAGAAGCCTTAAAAGACAGGTAAGGAGCTCAGGTGAGCAGGCCCCGGGACGGTATCTGGTGCTCTGGGCTGGGCCTACCTGTACCAGGGCCTACTGCCTGCAACTCACCACTGCTTCAATCACTTATAGAGGCAACCGTGAGGAAGTGTTCTTTTTAGTTATTGAACTAAGGACTAGAAGGTCTAGGGGGGACATGATAGCAGCATTCCAATATCTCAGGGGCTGCCACAAAGAAGAGGGAGTCCAGCTATTCTCCAAAGCACCTGAGGGGAGAACAAGAAGCAATGGGTGGAAGCTAATCAAGGAGAGAAGCAACCTAGAATTGAGGAGAAATTTCCTGACAGAACCATTAATCAGTGGAACAACTTGCCTCCAGAAGTTATGAATGCCCCAATACTGGAAGTCTTTAAGAAGAAGTTGCATAACCATTTGTCTGAAGTAGTGTAGGGTTTCCTGCCTAAGCAGGAGGTTAGACTACAAGACCTCCAAGATCCCTTCCAACTACTCTACTCTACTCTACTCTACTCTACCTTCTACCTTCTACTCTACTCTACTCTACTCTACTCTACCATTTTGAACTTCTTGAGGCTAGAGGGAGGAGCTTCTGGCCGTGTGGAGGGGTGAGAAGAAAAAGATAGAACTCCAACAAAGTAAGCTACATTATTTCCCCATTTTGAACTTCTTGAGGTACCTTGCTCAATAGTAGCAACTGTGAGAGGGATCTAGGAATCTTAGTGGACAACTATTTAAATATGAGCCAGCAGTGTGCAGCAGCTGCCAAAAAAGCCAACACAGTTCTAGGCTGCATAAACAGAGGGATAGAATCTAGATCACGTGAAGTGTTAATGCCACTGTATAGTGCCTTGGTAAGGCCACACTTGGAATACTGCATACAGTTTTGGTCGCCACGATGTAGAAAAGACGTGGAGACTCTGGAAAGAGTGCAGAGAAGAGAAACCAAGATGATTAGGGGACTGGAGACTAAAACATATGAAGAACGGTTGCAGGAGCTGGGTATGTCTAGTTTGATGAAGAGAAGGACCAGGGGAGACATGATAGCAGTGTTCCGATATCTCAGAGGGTGCCACAAAGAAGAGGGAGTCAAACTATTCTCCAAGGCACCTGGGGGCAGGACAAGAAGCAATGGGTGGAAACTAATCAAGGAGAGAAGCAACTTAGAACTAAGGAGAAATTTCCTGACAGTTAGAACAATTAACCTCTGGAACAGCTTGCCTCCAGAAGTTGTGAATGCCCCAACCCTGGAAGTCTTTAAAAAGATGTTGATAGCCATTCGTCTGAAATGTTATAAGGTTCCTGCCCACGCAGGGGGTTGGACTAGAAGACCTACAAGGTCCCTTCCAACTCTGCTATTGTATTGTATTGTATTGTATTGTATTGTATTGTATTGTATTGTATTGTATTGTATTGCATTGCATTGCATTGCATTGCATTGCATTGCATTGCATTGCATTGCATTGCATTGCATTGCATTGCATTGCATTGCATTGTATTGTATTGTATTCTGTCAGATCCCACAGTTCCTGCCAGGGAGGCTGCACATTTATGTGTTCAGGTGCTGCTGGTCTCGTCCTACTACAATACTCTACAGATACCCCTCCCTTTGTTCAGAGACACTGTTCTGGACCTCCCACATTTTTTACACTGATTGATTACTGATTACTGATTTATTGGATTTATATGCTGCCCTTCTTCCAAAGGACTCAGGGCGGCGTACAACATAAGAAAATAAAACATAAATAAAACATAAATCATGATTTATGATCCATATTAAAGCCACAGATTACTTTAAATTCTTGGCGCTAGTGTTTATAGCCTTGCCATTAGGTTGTTTCCCATCCCTACTCCAGTTCTGCTCATGATAAGATTCTGCTTTATATAATTCAGTTGGCATTTCCTTTTTCACCTCTTGCCCATCTTCTTTGCATGCATTTCAGGATCTGGGTCCTCAATTCTTCTCTTCCCTTCCACTCCAATGCTACATATCCTCGGGGCCATTTAAGAATGTATTTGTTCAACTAGCTGATAACCCGGCGTTGTCCAGGTGTTTATTTCTAGGAGGAAAATGTCCGGACCAAACGTAATTGCTAATGTTGGATTTTCTCCCTTACCAGAGCCCCCCACACCCCTTGCAGAGCACTGTGAAGCCGTTACCATGGCAATTCCACTGCACTGTACAGTAGAACCCATTTTACAGCAATACAGTAGAAGCCATTTGAAGGCACAACAGACTGTATCATAACAGAACACACACCCTGAGGAGTGTTAGGGGTGTCTTACCCCCACAGTATTTATTTCCAGAGAGTAAATTATCTGTGTACCAAGTTTGGTTGAAATTGCTCAAGGCATTCCAGAGTTATACTGGAACACGCATGCACACACACACAACCATTTATATATACATATATAGAGAGAGAAGATTACATTGTAATCTTCATTGTACACTGTACAGTTACATTGTAAATAAGTTTAGGCAAATGCAAACCAATGGTTGGGCTCACACATTATGTTAAGCCATAACAAAATATAGCTCTAATTTAGTGTGTTCTATAAAGTGACCCACTTTGCTTTGCCTGCCTATGACTTAATCTTACCTATATACAGGTAGTCCTCAACTTACAACAGTTAGCTTAGTGAAAGACCTAAGTTACAATGACACTGAAAAAGGTGACTTACGACAGGCATTTATGACTGTTGCAGCATCCCATGGTCACATGATTTATATTCAGATACTTGACAGTGGGTTCATATTTATGACGATTACCTAGAGTCCCAGGGCGATGTGATCATCTTTTACGACCTTATGACAAGCAAAGTCAATGCGGAAGCCAGATTCACTTAACAACAAGTAATTTAACAACTGCAGTGATACACTTAAGAAATGTGATAGGAAAAGTCGTAAAATGGGGCAAAATTCACTTAAGAAATTTCTTACTTAGCAACATAAATTCTGGGCTCAATTGTGGTCGTAAGTCAAGGACTACCTGTAGCCAGCATTATAACTTATTCAATATATAGTTAATAATGATCTAATTTTAATATAATGCTTTTAAACAGTTCTTAATCATTTTTAGCGCAGATTTACTAAATTTAATTCTATTTTATATTGTGACTGTATGTATTGTGTTTTTATTTCCTCTGTGCACCGCCCTGAGTCCCATCAGGGAGATAGGGCGGTATATAAATTTGATTAAATAAATAAACAAATAAATAAATATCACAGCTGGTTTGATACCAGCCAGTGGTTATTAATATTCACAATAAATCGCCAACCTTGTTCCCATCTGGTTTGTCCACAAGGAAGACTTCACTCCAAATCTGGATGCCAGTTGTCTCCCGTTCAGATCCACCTCTCCAAGAAAATCCTGTGAGTGGTTCATTAAAATCCCCAATCCAATCAACCAACTCCTGCAAAGTATGGGCAAGCAAGTTATTATCCTTAGAGCCATGGAAAAATCATGTTTCTTTATCCCAATAGCTTATTTCTACTATTAGTGGTCCCCAAACAGCTAGCAACCAAACTATTACCAAATAACCTGTGGCACGCAGAGCCCTCTCTGCTGGCACGTGCATTATCGGCCCAGGTCAAATTTCCATGGCGTTTCTTTCATGAGTTTCTGTTTCCCTGCAAACAATGAAGCAGAAGCTCACGAAAGAAAAAGACCTTAACTCTTGCCACGCTGCCCCACCTCTGGATCTCTGCTGCGCACACGCGTGTGCACATCCACACGTCTGCACATGCACAAACTCATGTTTGCGCTTGTGCACACGTTCACCTGCACCTTTCAGTTTGGGCATGTGTGCAATTTGGACCCTGTGTCTAAAAGGTTTGCCATCACTGACCTAGCAGCTGGACACTTACAGCGATTGCCCATTTGAATGAGAAGTAAGATGACTCATTTCAATTTGGATCAAGCATTTGACTACAGAAGAACATAAATTTTATATTTCGAATAGGCAATACAAAGTTTAATTGGAATTTTCAGATTTCCCCACCAGGCTGGTCATGTCAGGAAATGATACATCAGCTTACAGAGGATGATCTCTACTTGTATGTAAAAGGGTTGAAGAAATTCTCTGTTATGAAATCACAGGTGCAAATCTACAAAACTAAGTCACAGGCTACACTTAGGCAAGTTATTGTTCTCCCAATCTTAATGTACCAATTACTTCTGGGCAAACCTACAAATAGCCATACACAGCTGTGCTGTATCCTGAGTTGCACAACATGTGGAATCCCAACATGAAGTTTTGCTACCAGTTTGGGTGGATTCTGGCAAACGAATCCCACTTCCTACCTGCAACAACACATCTTATCCCTTGTGACATTCTCATTATTCATCTCTCAAGGGTCAAATCTAGTATTCAAGGGCACTTTACTTAATTACATCTTCTTAATTGCATCAAAAGCAAATCAGACATACCATATATTTGCAATCTGCAGGCTTGCTCGTAATGTACTAAGTTCCTGAGCATGAAGGAGGCCATACACTCTACAGCAGCCAGTGCAAACCTACCATGTTGTGCATGTATCTCAGCATGAAGTCCATCAAGAATGATTTTCCCTTCCGAAAAGCCCCAGCCACGGACACAGCCACCACCTCCCGATCACAGACAGCTTTGGAGAGCAAGATGCGGTTGAGAGCAGCTTCGTCCAGCTCAAAGGAGTGATCATCCTTCACAATGAGCACTTGTACGGGGTGGGCCTTCCCACCAGAGTCTTCCTCTTCTGAGCTCCACTCATAGCTTTTTTCCGAAAATCCACCTGTGTTTAAGACAACCATTGTCTGATCAACATCCCAATGAGGTTACATAGAGGCTTAAGCTAATGTGTCAGGGTTCCAAATAGCATTCTCCATCAAATAAGAATCTGAGGGTAGAGGTTCCTCAAAATTCAAATGTATTAAAGAAGCCATGTGATTCTGAAAACTTCCAGGTTTTCCCCACCCAGTTGAAAGTTTAAGACCCTGACCCAGCACCCACATGTCCATCACATGCCCCAATCAGCTACTGTCACGAAGGAAGATTCCTCCCCTCGCTGTCAGTCCAGGTGCAGGAACAAAACAACCTTGACTCTCTGAGAAGGAATGTTATTATGGCTACATATCTCCCACACTCCATATGTTTGAATATGTGGCAGGCTAGAGGCCCAATACAAAGATGGCTTCCAAGCCTGACAACTGTACATTGACTTACCAAACATGGGTTCTTACCAGTGGTGGGATTCAAATTATTTAACAACCGGTTCTCTGCCCTAATGATTTCTTCCAACCACCAGTTCACCAAACCGGTTTTCCCTAAGGGGTGCAAACTGGCTGAATCCCACCACTGGTTCTTACATATCAGGTCACAGGAGCATTGGGGGCCGGCAGGGAGAAAGGATGCAGCAGAGGGAAGGAAAAGATGCTTAGCCACTATCCTCCAGACAGGTTTAAAGCCTTCCTAACAATTGGCTGCCTCAAGGGAAAGAGAAAATTCCCTCTGACAATTACAGAAATAGACTAGCAGCTGAATTTTACTTTATTTATGAAAGATTATATTACTGTCTAATAATATCTCTTGCTAGTTTTCCATTACATTAGTCATATTCTGCTCTTACATGCTACATTAGGGTAATTTAAAAGTTAGAAGGATACTCAGAAGTTGGCGATCCAAGATTTCACTTTTATTCTCTACCTGGCTTCTACCACTACAATAGACATTACACTCTGCATCACTGAAAGAGACCTTGGGATATCAATTTTTTGTTTCAGATGCAGGAAAGAAGCCATTTAAATGGCCTGAGACCAATGGCTGCTAGGGAAATCTGGCAGCTAAATGAAGAGGCAGCCACTCTCTTCTACCTCTGGATTCTCTCCTACAAAATCCACTTCCCCACATTTGTTTCAGAAGGCAAACAAAATTCATCATATAACACCATATCGTCAGGTTTGCTCAGGAAGACTGCCTATAAATTGGCAGATCAGATAAATAAAATAAAGAAGCATCGTTGTTCTGGCTGGGGAATCATGCCAACCAAACAAGAGACTATCAAATGTTACCAGACAAGGAAAATTGGCAAATGCAGTCCGGTTGTTTACATTGAAATAATATATCCTAGGCAAATACAGTAGATAAAAGGATTTTTAAAAACTCTGCACTAGGATATTGTAGGGACAAGACTCTTACATGCAGCTATATTAATAAATGATTACTGTGTAATGAAAAACTATCTAAACACTGAATAGTTATCTTCCCAAGTTCCAAAGAGACATAGTGGCTCAATGGCTTAATGACATGCAGATGATCTCTGCTCTGGCAGTTCGAGCCTGTCAGGGTGAACTCCTGTCTTTTGGCCAGCTTCTGTCCAAATAACAGTTCAAGACCATGTCCTATGTGAGTAGATAAATAGGTACAGATGAGTTGGCACGCCATGCAGGCAGTCAAATTTCTGTCAACTGAACCTTCCTGGTTGCAGCAGCCATTTGCAAGGTGGCTCCAGAGAGGGAGGGGCATTGGATGATACTACAGGAAGAACTGCTTATTTTTCTTTCTGATGTGAGGTCAACTCACCCACCTGTGGCACATCTTGGGAAGTGTGAAACCTTGGCAGGTTCTGGTACTTTGGCAGCCAAAGTAACATATTTTTGGAGTATAAGACACACTGGCGTATAAGACGCACCAAGATTTTGAAGAGGCAAATTTAAACAAAAGGTTTTTGGACTCTGCAGACCTCCCAAAAGCAGCCCGTTTTTCACAAAAACATGCCCATTTTTTGTCAAAAAAAGGGCATGCATAGCCTTTAGGAGGTTTTGTAGTGCTCCTGGGGATTGGGGGGGGCAAAAACAAGGCTTATTTTTGCCCTCCCCAGCTGCCAGGCGCACTCTACAAGCCTCCTAAAGCAGGGGTCCCCAACCTTTTTGGCACCAGGGACCGGCTTCATGTTAAAAAAAATTCTGCGGACCAGTGGCCATGGCTTGTCTGGCATAGAGGGGGAGCGGGGAGGAGGGGGAACAGGTGTCGCATGCATGTGCTGGGGGGTGAGTTGGCTCACTTGCCCCTCTCGGGCCACCAACGGCGCGAGCGGCCGCGCCTGCGCCATCCCGCCCCTGGCACGCACTCTGCCCAGGGGGCTGCCCCCTCCTCCCTCCTCCTCCTCTCTGACCCTTCCTAAAAGTTGCGCCGCTCACTGCGGCCCGGTTCCTATCAAGCCACGGACCGGCACCGGTCCATGGACCGGGGGTTGGGGACCCCTGTCCTAAAGGCTATGTGTGGCCATTTTTGCAAAGGGAGCAAGGTTTTGGGAGGCAAACAATGTTGTATTCAGTGTATAAGACGTACCCAGATTCTCACCCTTTTTTGAGGGAAAAAGGTGCTTCTTATACTCTGAAAAATATGGTAGTACTGTGCAATAGCATTGTGGACTGCTGGCCAATGTGACAACAATGCCATACGATAATTAAATATGTATGTATGTATGTATGTCCTTGGGCTATGAGTTCTAGTCCTGCCGTAGGCATGGAGCCAGTTGGGCAACCTTGAACCAGTCAAACCGTCTCAGCCCTAGGAAGGAATTTCAAACCACTTCTGAGAAACCTTGCCAAGAAAAAAACTACAGGGAAGTGTCCATCAGACAATCACCAGGAGTCAATGTTGATTTAAAGGCACAAATATGTAGGAGTCAATATAAAATAATTTCCATCTCACTTCTCGGGGTGATCTGGGGTGATATATATCCATTATATGGTGTGGTTCTCTTATTTACATGCTGTCTTCTGCCCTTTGTTTTGTACAATTCAAAGGGGCATGCATTGCTATGGTTCGCCAGCGGCCAACAGAGCTGGCAGCAGAGTCGGACAGTGAGGAGGGTTGGGTAGGAACCTGGGCCAGTCCTGGAGTCTGGGGAAAGCTCTGTGTCGGAGGCAGAGAGGGGGCCAGGACTGTCCAACAGTTATCAGCTGCCTTCAGAGTCAGACATCAGTGAGACAGAAGAACAACTGGTGCCTGTTCCCACTGTGCGCATGCACAGAGCTGCCAGACGAAGGGAACAGCTAAAGAACAGACTTGGGAGTAAAGCCACAGGTGGACAGTGAATGGCCCCTCCCAGAGGAAATAAAAGAGGAGCCACAGGGGAGTGGAGTTTGCAGGACACAATTTGTTCGTTTCCTCAATCTTGGATCCTCTTACCAGGCCTGGGAGTTGTAGGGTTCTATGCAGTAATTTAATTTTAATTTATTTCAATTTATATACTGCGTCTTCTCCATCGAAATGGACCCAGGGCGGTGCACAGGAATTTGATGGGAGCAGAAGGGGGGGCTCTTTGAGTAGTGTTTTCAGGAATTAGGAGTGTCTTTGATTAATGTTTCTAGTTTTTTGAAGTAATGAAGAAAATTCTCCATGAGGAATGTGGAATCTGATAAGAATTAAGTCAAACCTGCTAAAGACAAGGGCTGTACTTGAACTCTTAGAAACTTGCAAATCGAACTAAGAATATTGCGGGATGCTATGAAGTATTATATGGTATATATAAAGTTACTGAGCATGAGTGCTATATCACGGATCAGTCGAATGATGATGCTAACCTATGAAAAAACTCATTCAAAAACTCAATATGTCTGAATTGTATAGAAAGTGATTCCACGTTGCTCCTTACCTCTTTTCTATGAGCCGCCTGTCCTTGCTTAGGCATAAGTAAAGAGATATTAATCTATGTTTCTGGCCTGGATTTTCTTTGGGCAAGGCAGGATCTAGCTGAGATGTATGGCTAACAGTATCTTAGCTGTTCGTAACACTGCAGTCTTCTGGACAGGGATTTCAGATCCTGTGATCTGTTGGAATCACTCTCCTAATTTAGGAGTCACAGCCCTGAATGCTCCTACCACCACTGGGATCACTTTGGCCTTTATTTTTCACATCCTTTCTAGTTCCTTCTTTTAAGCCCCAGTACTTCTCTAGCTTCTCATACGCCTTCTTCTTGATATTGCTGTCACTTGGCACTATTGCATCTATCATTAACATTGTCTCCTTGTTCTGATCTACTAATAATAATAATAATAATAATAATAATTTAATTTCTTGACCGCTCCCTCTCCCCATAGGGACTCGGAGCGGTGCACAGGGAAACTAAAACAATAAATATACAATAAATATACAGACATATTAAAAACAAATTAAACGATGCCTGTGCTAAAATACCCATTTACATACTAAAATTCCCACTTAAACAGCTAAAACCCCATAGAGAGAGACTAACCTAGGCCGGCCAAGCAGAAAAGATACTACCACAATAACTGGCTTACTGGGCAGTACCTGTTTGTGTGGATCTGGAAGTCCCACAGGATCTTAGACAAACATACATACTACATAACAGTGGGCATATTAACTAGCTTGCATTTCAGAATTGTTTAAGAGAAAAACACTGGTTGAAAATGGAATCTCCATTTTCCAACCAATATAGCTAATAATACCATAACCTGGAAGTCATATACTGATAAAACGCCTCTCTCTGAAGAAAATGGATTCCTGTGGTTGGAAACAAGGCACTGGAGTGAAGAGCTTTTTACAGGTAGTCCTTGAGTTACAACAGCTGGTTTAGTGACCATTCAAAGTTATAACAATACTGAAAAAAATGATTTATCACCATTTTTTTCACACATATGATTGCATCTCCACAGTCACATGATCAAAATTCAGATGCTTGGTAGCTAACTCATATTTATGACGGTGTCAGTGTCTCCAGGTCACGTGACCAACTTTTGCGACCTTCTGACTAGCAACGTCAATGGGGAAGCCAGATTCACTTAATAAGCTTGTTACTAACTTAATCTCTGCAGCGATTCACTTAACAATTGTGGCAAGCAAGTTCGTAAAATGGGGCAAAACTCATTTAACAAAGATCTCATTTAGCAACAGAAATTTGGGGCGCAATTGTAGTTGTTAGTTGAGGGCTATCTGTATTCATACTGTCCACCAAGGCACCTCTTTCAAATTTCAATATTATACTGCATTGTTGCCCACAGAATATCATAGCGCACTTGCAATTTTTTTTCCAGCTATGTAGAATTTGTGCAATTTAACTTCTATTTTTTCCCCTCTCTCTCTCCCTCTCCCTCTTTTGTTTAAGTGCAAAGCAAGCAGATCCTTCTCCCTTCCCAGCTGCATGTTTAAGGGAGGGGAAGCAGAAGGAGGAATAAGAACTATGGGAAGAATTCTGTTAATCCCGACAACTGTTTCAAAGGAATTAACACTGGATGCCTGGCTAGAAAGAGAAGCATTTCTTCCTTAGTGCTACAGCTGATAGCATGCGATGTAAAAAGCATCCAAGGGGGTCAGGATGGGGAATGAGGCATGACAAGTTCCCCTTCCCCAAATACTTTACTTTCATAGTTTGACTGTAAAAAAGAAACCATTTCCTAATATTAAACAACAGAGCACATGATTTTTGCAAATCTAATCTTCACCCTATCATCAGCATGCTAAAGCTAAACACCAAAATTATGTCACAGCTGCTGAGTCTAGTTGCCTGCTATTACTTATAGCAATAGCACTTAGACTTATATACCATTTCACAGTGCTTTACAGACCTTTCTAAGTGGTTTACAGAGAGCATATTGCCTCCAACAATCTGGGTCCTCATTTTACCGACCTCAGAAGGATAATAATAATAATAATAATTTTAATTTGTTGACCGCTCCCTCTCCCCATAGGGACTCGGAGCGGTGCACAGGGAAAACTAAAACAATAAATATACAAACACATTAAAAACAAATTAAACATATACCTGTGCTAAAAAATGCCCCATTAAAATACTAAAATTCCCAATTATAAGTAACTAAAACCCCAGAGAGAGACTACCCTAGGCCGGCCAAGCAGAAAAGATGTGTTTTTAATTTTAGACGGAAGGAGCGAAAGTCCGTGGTCGTTCTAATGTCGGGGGGAAGGTCGTTCCAGAGGGCTGGGCCCGCCACAGAGAGAGCCCTTCCCCTGAGCGTCGCCCGCTGACAAAGTCTAGTGGACGGCACCCGGAGAAGTCCCTCTCTGTGGGAGCGAATCGGCCGTGAGAATGTGTGAGGCAGGATCCGATCCCACAGATAGCTAGGTCCCGAGCCATGGAGCGCTTTAAAAATGATGACTAATATCTTGAAGCGCACCCGGAAGACGACAGGCAGCCAGTGCAGCTCGCGCAAGAGCGGTGTTATGTGGGTAAACCACATATGGATGGAAGGCTGAGTCAACCTTGAGCCTGGTGATATTCGATCTGCTAAATTGCAGGCAGCCGGCAGGCAGCAGAAGTAGCCTGCAGTATGGCATTCTAACCACTGTGCCACCGCAGTTTATAATATATTACTTATGTAGTGGGGGTTAGTGCTGCACTTAATAATAATAATAATAATAATAATAATAATAATAATAATAATAATAATAATAATAATAATAATAATAATAATAATAATAATAATAATAATAATAATAATTTTATTTTGTATACTGCATCCTCTCCCCACATAAAACACATACACCCCAGGCTTTATGATCAGTTTATCTGAAGGATCCCTAACTATGATTGTTTCTGCCCATTCAATACACATTGGTAGAATGGGTACACTGCAGGTCCCTTCAATTAATCAGCGTGAATTATCAGAACTTAGAAAACATTGCCTCTATAAAGGCAGCCCTTGTTTAGTGACTGCCTCATTTAGCAACTGTTCACAGTTACGATGGTGATGAAAAAGTAACTTTACAACCAATCGTTTATGGAAATTCTCAGTCAACCAGCTCATGGTAATAATAATAATAATAATAATAATAATAATAATAATAATAATAATAATAATAATAATAATAATAATAATAATAATAATAATAATAATAATAATAATAATAAAAATTAATTTATAGACCGCTCCCTCTCCCCGGAGGGACTCGGGGTGGTGCACAGGGGAATTAAAAAACATACAAACATAAATACATCATAAATATATAAAAATCAGATTAAACAATTTATCCCTGCGCTAAAAAACCTAAAATCCTAAAAACTAACCCCTTAAAAAGCCAATTAAAACAATTTATATATTCGGACTAAAAGGCTGGAGGTAGGTTAGGCCAGGCCGGCCTGCTGAAAAAGATGGGTCTTGAGCTTTTGACGGAAGGCGCGGAGGTCCGGGATTGTTCTAAGCTCGGGGGGTAGGTCGTTCCATAGCGCTGGGCTCGCCACAGAGAAGGCCCTTCCCCTGGGCGTTGCCCGCTGGCATTGCCTGGTGGACGGCACCCGTGGAAGTCCCTCTCTGTGGGAGCGAATCGGTCGAAGGGATGTATGGGGCAGGATGCAAAGTCCTTTGGTAGTCTTTGGTAATCCCAAAGGTGTTTTTTTCAAGAGGCAACTGTACTTTCTGGTTTCTCATCCAAGAAGCTTCTTCAGCTCAGAGCTGAAGAAGTTTTTGGGATGAGAAGCAAAACAGGAAAAAAAACCAGTTGCCTCTTGGAAAAAAATAAGCACCTTTGGATTTACAACCTTTGTAGATCTGTAAAGCCCTTTGTAGGTATGTAAAGCAAAGGCAAACTGAAGTAAAATCACAAACAATTGCCGAGTTAACAGCCCCAGTGGAGGATTAACGGTGGTGCTGCCTTCCTCTGGGGTGATATCCTCCCAGAGATAGATGTGGCTCCCACCCTAAAGGCATTGCAAAAGTCTTTGAAGACTTGCTTGTTGTCCCAGACTCGGAGTAGAACCATGAAAACAGAACCTTCTTAGTCATTTCCTTGGTAGAGTCCTTGGTGCCAAGTTTGACTGTTTTCTTGCAGGCATTTTATTACTGAACGAGGTAACATCATCAGTGCTAGAACTGATCTCGCAGTGATGATGTTGCCCAGTTTGATAATGAAACGCCTGCAAGAACAGAGTCAGGCTTAGAGAGTACCAAGGACTCCACAGCTCAACCTAGAGCTATAAATATATATTCCAACACTGAGTATTTCTCAACCTCAGCAACTCTAAGAGATGTAGATTTCAATTCCTGGCTGCCTGGGGAATTCTGGGAGTTGAAACGCACTAATCTTAAAAGTTGCCAAAGTTGAGAAATATGGCCTTAAAACAACAAGGCTGTCAAGCAAGCAACTGCTGTTATTTATTATTCACATATTTCAGCTGGCAAAGTTCAGCTAACTACTAAGAGTTCTTAGTAACTATGCCATTAAGATTACATAAAGAGTTCACCCTCAGGGTAAGGTTTCAATCATAGTCTGCACATGTTACTTTAAATTAACTAAATATTTCCCACATACCCACAAAAATACATATTTATCTGGGTAAGCATGCACACTGTTGCACTATGAGCTTCTCAGATTAAACCATGTAGGAAATCCTATCTCCATCTATGATGTAGCACTAAGTAGCACATCAAGAAATAGATTCCACAGTAAGTCTAGAGCTATATTTTAATGAATTAAGCTATATTAAGAGAATCTTGCAATCCTGATTGTTTCTATATTCTCTTCTTCTATCCTTGTGAGTCAGGATGTTGATTGATTGGCCATCCATCTTACCATAGGGTAACTCTGGGCGGCTTACAGTTACAATACATAAAATCTGAAACATAAAAAGTTAAAAGCAAACATGAAAGCCAAAAATACATGGGGGAGGTGGGATCTGTTATTACCCAATCAACCATCTGCACTGCCAAGAGCAGAGAAGTATTTTTCTCCTGGACCCCGCCAGCCAGAATACTTGGACTGATGGGACCTGCATCATCACCCTCCTGTCCATATGAGTGGTATGGGCCAATTTGTTGTGGCTCACCAGCGGCTAGTGGAGCTGGCAGTAGATTTTGACAGTGAGGAAGTTGGGGGAGGAACATGGGCCAGTCCTGGAATCTGGGGGAGGCTCTGATGAGGGCTCTGTGTCGGAGGCAGAGATGGGGCCAGAGCAGTATGCCAGTTATCGGCTGCCTTCAGAATCAGACATCAGTATGGCCGACAAACAGCTGGAGCCTGTTCCCAGTGTGAGCACGATGAGCAGAGTTGCCAGAGAAAGGGAACAGCTAAAGAACAGGAGTCAACTTGGGAGTAAGGCCAAAGGTGGATAATGAACGGCTCCTCCCAGAGGAAATAAAAAGGAGCAAAAGGGGAATGGAGTTTGAAGGTGACAGTTAGTTCACTAATTGGTTCGTGTCTCTCTGAGACTCCTTGCCAAGTTCTGCAGATAATGGCCTGTCAGTTCTCCAAGCCAGATAAGGTCTGTGACCGTAAATCCTCCTTTGAAAGATTTTGCTGGCTGTGAATGAGCAGAATTCACAGCAAATTAATAAAAGGGTTTTTTGCTGGACAAGAAGTTTGTTTCATGCTCTTGGGAAGCCTTGGCCAGGATATAATCCCAGTGGGGTGAAAGAGTCCCTCAAGTAACCTGGACCCATGCCATGAATGGCTTTAAAGGTGATCACCAATACCTTGAATTGCACACGGAAGCAGATTGGTAATCGAGTGCAGCCCGTGGAGCAATGGTGTCACAGGGGCCATTCTTGGGGCCCTCAAAACTACCCACACCGCCACATTCTGCACCAGCTGTAGCTTCCAAATGCTCTTCAGGGTAGCCCCCATGTAGAGTGCATTACAGTAGTCTACTCGTGAGACGACTAGGGACTGAATGACTGTGCAGGGAATGCTAGTCCAGAAAAATACACAACTGGCACACAACATGAAGTTGTGTAAAGGTTTTCCTAGCCAAGTCTGCCACCTGTTGCTCGAACAGGAGTTGTGAGTCCAGGAGAATCCCCAAGTTGTGGACCAGGTCTTTCTGGGGCAGTGCCACTCAATCCAGAGTCAAAGATGACAAAGTCTCAGATCCCAGAGCTCTGTGAACCCAAAGCTGTTCGGCCTTACCAAGGTTCAGTCAAAGCCTGTTGTCCCCCATCCAGGCCCCCACAGCCTCCAGGCACCGCAAAAGGGTAGCCACTGACCACAACCAAAAGTTGAAATATAGAGCTGGGTGGTATTACCTTGCGCCACAGGATTTAAGGAATGTTTTAGTCCTCTTCATTTATAGAATACTTCTTGCCCATTTCCCTAGAGGTCACCTCCCTAATTCTTGCAATATCATTTGTTCAGGATGGTATAAGAATTCCTACCTTGGGCAGGAGGTTGGACTAGAAGACCTCCAAGGTGCCTTCCAGCCCTATGATTCTATTTTTATTTATATACAATGGCAAGAGTGGTTTATCCTCCAACACCTTAAAGACACCATTATGCTTTAAAGCTTCAAGACTGCATTTTTTCTACATAACATGCTGCCTATCCACATTTGCCGCTTATTTCTCTCTCTTACAAAAAGGTTTCATGAATGGCTGCTATCTGCACAGTAATGTAGTGCAAATTCTGATCACGGACAATAATGAATTTCAGATATAAATCTTTTGAAGTGGATCACAGAATCGTAGAATTGTAAAGCTGGAAGGGACCACAAGGATCATTCAGACTAACTCTCTGCAATGTGCAGGAACATCAATTTAAATCATCCTCAAGCGATGTCCATCTAGATTCTTCCTAATGCACCTGCATGGAGAACCCACAACCTTAAACTATTCCACTATTTAATAGATCTTACCATTAGGAGAGTGTTCTTGATGTACAAAGAATATTATACAAGAATTTAAAATTTATGGAAATGAGAAGTGGGATAAAATAGGGAGATGGATGGATGGATGGATGGATGGATGGATGGATGGATGGATGGATGGACGGACACATAGAGACTCTCCCATTTTTCATCCGATTCTTCATATTAATCAATATCCAGTATCTTTATGAGACATTTCCTGATTTAATAAGATCATATTGGCTAGGCATCTTGGGAGTTGTAGCCCCACAACATCTGGACAATATTGATGAAAAGTTCCTTTAGCATATCGTGACTCTAAGGGCCTTCCCAAACACTACGTCATTATACTTGAGCTAGCAGAAGTCTATATTGGCATAAGAGTTGCTGTCCCTATTCTGTCCTGACATGTTGGCCAACAGATCTGTTCTGATGATGTCTCTCCAGTGATTCTTAAATGAAGCACCTGGTTAAGTCCTTTGGCTTTGCTATTCTCTCTCTTCTGAATAGAGTTCCTTTGATAGATGGACAGTTATATGTTTGTTTAATAAATAAATAAACAGACATCACCAGGCAGTGGAAGGAAAAAATCATTTCCAAAACCCAGTGCTGTTGCAGCAGAAATGGGACGAATCAGACTGTACACTGCAAATCACTAATTTAAAAAAAATATCTATCTGATTTTTTAGACACCCAATTCCAGTGGATTCTTTACCTGTATAGTATGGCTGTAGCTATATTATCATTATTATATTCTTTATTCCCCCACTTTTTTTATAGGTATTATGATGATGATGATGATGATGGTGATGATTCTGGTGCTTTGCATATATAAGGTTCTGCATTAGACACTAATTGCTTGTGTGTCTAATCATACAGGCAAATAAAGTACTCAATTCAATTCAAAATCACAAAGGCAGCTGAGTCATTTAGAGTCCCTTTCCTATTTCCTTTATACATACATATGTGCGTGCGTGCGTGCGTGCGTGTCTGTCTGTCTGTCTGTCTGTCTATGGATTGGGAGGCACAGGGTAAGGAAGAACAGACTTATCTCCATCGTTCTGCTTTTTTCTAAATTAAGAAGGCCAATAGAATTAAAGCATTTCCAGGACTGTCATGTGATATTATGCATTTCTAATAGACTACCAGCACAACAGTATCTGGCTTTTTAGGAGGACAGCAGCAAAATTAGGTTAAACAGTGACTGGAAGAACAGCAGTATATTCTGGAATGAGGAATAAATACCACTCTGATGCCATCTGGGCTTAAAGGGGAAAAGACTAGTCTCACTAATGCTAAGGATGGCTGAAAATGATCTAATTCATGGGGATGAGATGAACTCAAAGAAATATGGTCATGGAAGCAAAAATGTTGCCAGTTACGATTTACAGGTACCAGACAAAAACTGGCTAGCCAAGACTTTTATTTATTCATTTATTAAGAAATGTTATAGAAGTACCAAACACCTGGTGATGTTTGTATCTCAATCATGGCTCAGCAACCTTAGGCTGACCTAGAAAGCCAACAAGGGTTGACCTAGTTTAGTACTTAGACATCACCAGTAGATATCAGAGCTTTAGTTTAGACTGGGAGATGAAAATAAGAAGCCCAGAAGACCATTTGTTTTGATGAGCAAGATAGCATAGACAGTGGATGGATGGATGGATGGATGGATGGATGGATGGATGGATGGATGGATGGATGGATGGATGGATGGATAGAGATAGATAGATAGATAGATAGATAGATAGATAGATAGATAGATAGATAGATAGATAGATGAGAGAGAGAGAGAGAGAGAGAGAGAGAGAGAGAGAGAGAGAGAGATCTGAGATTTACATCTGCTTACATATACAGTGATAGATAACTCAATGTCTGCTCCATCAGGAAATCCATAAAAATAAGGTGCAGGTGCATGCAGATTCTTTTGGAGTGGATGGCCATTATGAAGCTAATTAATAATGATAATAATTCCTCCTGTTAAAACTGTTGAGCCACTGTTAAACACTCCATAGCTAAAGCTTCCTTGGCAAGTTACAAGATGACCCTGGGAGGCACAGGAGACCTATTTTAAACTATTAAATTTGTTCAGGTTGCTAATTAAAGTACTGCTGCAGATTTAAGGTAATAATAAATAAATTACATCTATAATGGAGATGGGGTCAGAGGTGAAGGCTCATATAGTTCAGATTAATGCTTTATAGTATACTCTTAGTCATGGGGTTAATGTAACTTCCTTTTCTTCTCTGTTCGTGCTACTATTTTATTTCTAGTTAGTTTTAATTTTCAAGGTTGTTTCTGCTGCATTTGTATACGTTATATCTAACTAGTTTATGGTGTGTAAATAAAAATACCATAAGTAGGAAATCTAAAATCAGAATATTTCCAGCAGATGACCCCCCCAACCACCCCCTCAAGATTTTTAGCAAGAGGAAACCAAAGCAAGTAACTGATTCTGTGGCTGAATGGCATTTACCCAACAATCTCTATTCTTTTCAACCTGTCTTGTATCTTTAAATTACGAGATTATCAGATCTGCTTTTGTTAACATTCAAACTGCAAGATGCCTCCTTTCTTAAAGGAGATAATTATTGGAGTTCCCTCTGAGAGGTGAAATTATAGGCTTGCTATCTCTAACTTTCCATGGCAGTTGAGAGAGAGAGGGGGGGGGGCACTTCTCATTTAGAGGAAGCAGCTGAGAGGCAGATTATCTTGATTATTTTCAAATTGGCTTCAGATTGAGCTAACCCGTTGTGGTCAGTCTAAAACAGGAGCCTGAGTCAGGTTTGCTTTTCTTGACCTTTTAGTAGTGATGTTCACAACCACCTCAGAGAATGGTTGTGATTGTAACCCTGTTTCCTTAAACCCTTGACTATCACTAAGTGTTGTATCTTTTTATTCTTGATGAAAGTATTTTATTCCTTATGTACACTGAGAGCATATGCACCAAAGACAAATTCCTTGTGTGTCCAACCCCACGCCAATAAAGAATTCATTTCATTTCATTTCATTTCATTTCAGTTCAGTTCAGTTCTGTTCTGTTCTGTTCTGTTCTGGTCAATATCATCTTAGACAGATGCTCCTTGAAATAGAGACAAATATATGGAATCTCTTATGATTTTATTTTTCTCCAGTGCTTTTCCATATGAAATTCCCTGGGAGATATCATGAAAAAAAATTGGGGCTGGGAGCTATCAATGATACCAAAATCTAATTCAGATTAATGAGAAAGCCCACAATGCCTGAAGTAACACATTAGATTATGTATGTACGTATGTATCTATGTATCTATGTATATGTATTTTATATCCTGCCTTTATTATTTTATAAAAACAGCTCAAGAAGGTGAAGATACCTAATATTGCCTTCTGTTTTCCCCATTGGGCTGGGAGAGTGTGACATGCCCAAAGTCACCCAGGCAGCTTTCATGCCTAAAGCGGGACTAGAATGTATTTATCAAATTTATTTGCCACAGTTCTTGAGGCGACTAAGCAATGATTGTCCCAAAGTCACCCAACCAGCTTTCATGCCGAAGGCAGGACTAGAACTCCTGGTTTTTAGCTTGGTGCCTTAACCCAAACAGAATTCTAATGACTGAGGGGTCCCTATGCCAGAGATAGTGGATCACTCTGTTGTGAATGGGGCTTTGCTGTCCCAGAAGTAGCAGATAACATCATTTGAGAGAAGACCTGGAAGGGATCCAGAACGCTTTATGGTTTCCCAGAATGAGGCTAGTGGCTTTTTCTTCTGCTAAGCCAAATGAAACAAACACATGTTAAAACTGTTGCTCATTTTATAACTCTGGGATTAATTTGGGTTTTATCATTTTACTGTAGACTACTGAAAGACTTTGATAGTCAATGTTATAACAATTTAAAGAGAAACATATTTCTTTTAGGCTGGATTCACATGAAGTTAGCCCATGATTTATTACATAACAGAATTTTTCAGATTTCTACAATACATGGAACCCTCAAATAAACATATGGGTTGGATTTGAACAAAACAATAGGTTGTAACAGTTAGTACAGTGTAATTTATTGTATCTTGCAAACACAGCCTTAATGTGCAACAGAAATACATATACCTGTAACCTAAATTAAAGTTTCTGCTTTCTGGGTAGCCTTCCACATATTTGAACAGAATGATCATGTCTTCATTTGTTTTACTTATTAATCACATTTATATGGTTGCCCACCTCACAAGAAGCAACTCGGGGCAGTGTACGCAAATCAAAAAAACAATTATAAAAGCAATCGTATAATATACAGTAGTAAGTTATATTAAAAATGAGAAAAACGCCAGCATCTTCTGGGTAGGGAGTGGCTGAGTCTTTCATATCTCTGGCCTCCTCTTTATATACTGTCAGCTCCTTTAACGTTTTCCCCTCAAAATTCACTAGGAATTTTTATTAACCTATAAAATTGGGTTCACCAGATAAGATCTGGATCTATTTAAAAAAAAAAAAAGAAACCTAAACTTGGTATGACTGGGAAATTCTAATAATGGAACTTAAAATTATGTTAGTCTTTTTTGCCACCATGCCACATTGCTGACTCACTTAGGAAGTGAATACAATCTCAATTCACTGTGTAATATTTTCACATATTCTACTGTTGCCCATCCTATTTATGTGCATTTTTCCTGACATTAGGAACCCTTAATTTTCTTATTAGCCATTTTAGCATTTCCAAAGAGAGGCAGGATATAAATTAAACTAAAATGCATAGGTTCTCACTCACATTTATTTAACATGTGTGCATGCCACACCTTGCCGACTTCCAATAAGTTAAACTACTTGTTCCAATAAATTAAACTACTCGTTCTCTCCTTTCTCCCACGGCACATAAAACTGCAGCCTAAAGAAAAATTCTTCCTGATGTGGAAAACTGGCTTCCTGATCCGAATTAAGTGTAGGGCTTTGCTCTCCAATTTCCTGTTTTGAGGAAGGTTTACAAATGTAAGGCAACTGGCATAATATAAATAACAGCCATACTTGCATTATTTTTGTGCCCATTTGTAAACAAGAAGGCTGGATGCTCCTTTCCCAAACGGGTGCCTCCAGATGTGCTGGGACTACCTTTCCCATGATCCCCAAAAGAGGTTGCTGTCTCCAGACGGAGGAAAGCTGCTCTAACGGGACATTATTTTTCCGCTAAGCAGCTTTGAACCTCCCATGGTGGAGCAGACCCATCAAAATCAAAGGGAAGCAAACCCCACCCTATCCGCCCTCTTCTAGCGGTTTGGAAGGAGGGCGGACGGCGACCGTGGCAATGAAACGGAGCAGGAGCTGCACTTCACCACCCGCCCCATTGTCTCCCTTCCGCTTCTCTTCGCCCACCCAACCCCACCCAACCCCACTCCCGGAGAGGGGCAAGCCCAAAGGGCAAAGGAAAAAACGGAGGGCAACCGCGGAGCAAAATAAAACCAGGAGTGAAAAGAAATCCGTTAGATCCGGAGACACAGCAATCGCCTCTGTCCCAGCCCAGTCCAACCCGTGGCCGGGGGAACGATGGGCGGAGCCGTCTGAGACCCTTCGTCGCCTCTTGCCTAGCCCAGGCAGGGTCCCGGCGCGGCGATAAGGCGCGGCGGAGCATGCAACGGGCCGAGGCGGGGAAGGCCGACTCTGCCCTGCCTCTAGCAGCTCCCAGGCCCTCCATCAGCTACGGATGGAAGTAGCCCAGATGCCGAGCCAGGCCAGCCCTCCCACTCCCGGGGCTGGTCCTGATCACCTACCCCAGCTGTTCCTCTCCTTGCGGTTCTTGGCCATGGTTCCTCCGCCCGGGCGGCTACCTGCTGCCTCTCGGATCCGCCGGGCTCCAGGCGGCGGCGGTGGTGGCTGCCGCTGTTGCTAAGATGAAGAAGGAAAGCGCCGCCACCCGCCGCCGCCGCCGCTGCTGCTGCTGCCTGGCCAAGAAAGGCGTCTCTCAGCTCAGCATCTCCTGCGGGAGGGTGCAGGGAGTATCCGAGACGCGTCCGGCGCAATCGCGGAATCGCAAGGGGAGAGAAAGAGAGAGGGAGAGCGCCTACGACGGCGTACCGGAGCTTGCTTCCCCACGCACACGTGTCCGGCCGGGGCTCGGAAAACACCGCACTCCCTTCTTAACCAGCCCGGCGCGCACCATCCGCACGACCTGATCGCGCTGCGGAGCACCTGCGGACGGGGACGCGCGCATCGCGGGGCGCGGCACCAGTATGCGCCTGCCCACCGGTGCGGCGGAGTTTGGGCACACCCTGAGATGGAAAGCGTCGCCCGAGACGCGTCGCCTGTTATTTTGGACCCGGAGCTCTAAGGACTGGTGGCAGAGGGAAGAGTCTGGAGCCACGTGCGAAACTCACGTGCTTGTTCGGCCCGGCCGATCATTCGTATGTTGGATTTTGGACTAGGGGACGGACGGAGGCTGCATTGTTTTTACGCGCCTAGCACCATCCGTGTGCGAAGACAACCCTCGAGAGATTACCGAGGCGCAGGTCCCCGCCCTAATAGTTTACAACTATTAGGATGCAACGCAGCGAAAGAGGGCAGTCAGAGCTGGAGAAAACGGAAGAATAAGCCTGGCTGTCAGTAGCTGAGAATCTTGCACGTTTATTTCAGTGCCTGGATTGTCCTTAAGAAGTTTTGCTTCCAGGACAGTATTCCTGGCTTTGCAGATATAAATTACAGGCAGAAATAGGATCTGTACAGGCAGAGATGAAAAAGGAATTACAACTGGGATGCACCCATGTTCAAAATCCTGGAGTGTTAAGGAAGGTTCCTTCAGACTAAGATCTCAAGGGTCCCCATTGAAAGAAAAGCTCCAAATAAAGGAATCACTGAGTAGTCCTTATTGGGTCTAAGTCAGGGGTCAGCAACCTTAAAACACTCAAAGAGCCACAAAGGTCCTAAATGGAAAGGGTCCCCCATTCAATTCTGGAGCTGACCAGAAGTCCAGTTCCCCCATCATAAAGTCTCCTCCTAGCGTGGCATACTTTTCCCTCTACCTGCCCTATCAATTGTGGAACCAACAGGGAGCCGCAGCAGAGGGATGAAAGAGCTACCTACGGCTCCAGAGCCGTAGGTCGCTGACCCTTGGTCTAAGTCTACATGGAGGGAAGTAAGCAATGGGGTACCACAAGGTTCCATCTTAGTCCCAGTACTTTTCAATATCTTCATAAAATATTACTTGATAGACTTAGATGAGGGAACAGAAGGGGAACTTACCCAAATTTGAAGATGATATTAAGCTGGCAGGAAGACCCAACACCTTAGAAGATAGGCTGAAGATCCAGATGGATCTTGACAGGCTTGAACATTGAGCCCTAACTAACAAAAGGAAATTCAATGTAGAGAAAAGTAAAGTCTTACACTTAGGCAAGAAATAAACAAAATGACACATATGGATTGGGAGAAACCAGGCTTAATAGCAGTGACTGTAAGAGGGATCTTGGAGTCAACCAATTAAATATGAGCTAACAATGCCGTGGCAGCCAAAAAACTCAGAGGGATTCAATCAAGATCACTTGAGGTACTAATACCACTCTATAAAGTCTTTGTAAAACCACACCTAGAGTACTGCATCCAGTTAAGGTCACCACATCATAAAAAAGATTTTGAGACTCTAGAAACAGTGCAGAGAAGAACAACCAAGATGATTAGGGACTGGAGGCTAAAACACATGAAGAACGGTTGCAGGAACTGGGTATAGCTAGTCTAGTGGAAAGAAGGATCAGGGGAGACGTGATAACAGTGTTCCAATATTTGAAGGGCTTCCACTGAGAGGAAGGGGTCAAGCTATTTTCCAAGGCACCTGAAGGCCAGACAAGGAATAATGGATGGAAACTGTTCAAGGAGAGATTCAACCTAGAAATAAGGAAAAATTTTCTGACAGCAAGAATGATCAACCAGTGGAACAGCTTGCCTCCAGAAGTAGTGGGAGCTTCATCACTGGAAGCTTTTCAAGAAGAGATTGGACTACCATTTTTCAGAAATGGTGTAATGGGTTTAAAAATAACAGCATCGCATTGCTATCACATGATGTTTCGCAGATCTGGGGTGAGCATGGACTGTGCATGACACATCTGGCCAGTGGCCTGCCAGGTTGACACCCCTGGTGTAGGGTCTCCTGCTTCGGCGGTGGGGTGGACTAGATAACAAACAAGGTCCCTTCCAACTCTGTTCTGTTCATTCTGTTCTAAATTCAGAGCCTCTTTATGACTGCGAGAGTCTTGGGATTTTGTGGCCTCTAGCTTATTTTGTAAAGGTTGAAGATGACTACCCATCAGAATAGGGAGAAAGAGTCCACAACAGCCCTCTTAATCAGCTGATCTCCATTTGTCTCCTGCATGAAGATAAAATACTGACTAGGTTCAGCTTTTCAGAGTTTTCCTGATTTTCAAAGGGCTGACAGATATAAAAGAATGTGATAAAATGGTAGTTCCTTATTCAACAGCACTGTACAATCTGGAGTTCTTCCTGGATTCATAGCTCTTGCTTGATGAGCAGGTGGTAACTGTGACCTGGAAGACCTTTTTACAATTTTATCTGGTGCACCAGTTGCCCAGTTGCCCCTCTCCCTAGATCAGGAGGCCCTTCAGATAGTCACTTGTGTCCCGGTCACCTCAAACTTGACTTGCAATGCATTCTATATGGGGCTTTCCTTGAAGATCACCCAGAAGCTTTAACTGGTCCAGATTGCAAGGGCTGGGCAGTTTCCTTCCAGATGCAACTCAAGTGCTTGGCTTCTATCTATAAAGTCTTACATGTCATATGGCCTGCCTATCTCTATCTCCTTGGCTGCTTTGATCTGGCAGAGTTGGTGTGCTCTGGATTCATTTGACCATACCATCTATTTGGGCCCTGAAATGTACCCTCTCTGTCATAACAGCTACCTTCTGAAACGAGATTGCTCCCACCTGAGATCTTAGTTGATTCTCCCCCTACTAAGCATTTCTGAAAGGCCTCAAGGGTCCTTGCTCTTTGGCTAGGAATGGGTGTAGCCCCTGTCAAGGAAGAGGTGTGTGTTTGCTGTGGCTTGATTTTGCCATTATTGGTCTTCCTTTATTGCTGTATGTTGTTATTGTTTAATAGTTCTCGTGCCTTCTTGTAAATCCCTCAGAATCACTGAGGCAATGCAAACTCTGACTAATATCAAAATAAACAAATAAACAAAAGCACTGATTTTTTTCCAAATGCTTCCCGTTGTCACTATTCCTTTGTTCTATTGAAAAATCCCTTTGAATTTACAAAGGTTAAATGCAACTGGCAGCTTTGGGATTGTGGCATTGGGAAGATGAGGTCTAAACAACATACATTGAAGCAGTTGAACTCCAGGAATAGGAAACGAAATATCCACAGGAAATGGGATAAGAAAGAACTAGCTTTTTTATCTCAGAAACTGGACAAGAGTTTTGCCTAGAACAGTGGTGGGCAAACTCATTAGTCAACAGAGCCTAATATCAACAATACCACGATTGAAATTTCTTTTGAGAGCCGGAAGG